>RCUC01128392.1:0-42701 GCA_003697995.1 Taxidea taxus jeffersonii | reverse complement strand
ATCTTGAGGAACATCCATGCTGTTTTCTGGAATGGCTTTACCAGCTTGCATTTCCACCAACAGTGTGAGAGGGTTCTCCTTTCTCCACATCCTTGCCAACACTTGTTTCATGCCTTGCTAATGTTTGCCATTCTAACTGATGCAAGGTGGTATCTCCTTGTGGTTTTGATTTGTACTTCCCTGATGCCAAGTGATGTTGAACATTTTTTTCATGTGTCTGTTAGCCATGTGTACGTCTTCTTTGAAAAGTGTCTGTTCATGTCTTCTGCCTATTTCTTGACTGGATTATTTGTTCTTTGGGTGTTGAGTTTGAGAAGTTCTTTATAGATTTTGGATAGTAACCCTTTATTTGTCATGTCATTTGCAAATATCTTCTCCCATTTGATGGGTTGCCTTTCAGTTTTGTTGACTGTTTCCTTTGTTGTGCAGAAATTTTTATCTTGATGAAATTTGAAAAATTCATTTTTGCTTTTGTTTCCCTTACCTTTGGAGACGTGTCTTGAAAGAAGTTCCTGTGGCTGATGTTGAAGAAGTTACTGCCTATGATCTCTAGGATTTTAATGGATTCCTGTCTCACATTGAGGTCTTTCTTCCAAAGAAAAGAAACAGATACAATCTCATCACCAAAGAACTAATGGGTATAAGCAAGATGTCAAAGATAGCATTCAGCATAGCAATCATAAAGTCAATAGCTGGGCTTGAAAAAAGCAATAGCGACAATATAGAATCTTTATGGGCAGAAATGAGATCTAATCAGGCCAAACTTTAAAGTACTATGAATGAGATTCAGTCTAAATTGGATGCTCTAACAGCTAGGGTAAATTAGGCAGAAGAGAGAATTAGTGATTTAGAAGATAAGCTGATGTAAAAGAAGGAAGTGGAGGAAAACAGAGAAAGGCTGCTAGTAGCACATGAGAAAAGGATTGCAGAGATCAATGATGTCGTGAAATGTTCCAATGTCAGAATTATTGGGATCTCAGTGGGGGGGGGTGCTGGGAGGGCTAGAAAGTATATTTGAGCAAATCATACCTGAGAACCTCCCAAATCTGGGGGAGGAGACAAGCATTTGAATCCAAGAGGCAGAGAGGACCCCTCCCAAAATCAGTACAAATAGATCAACACCTCAACATGTCATAATGATGCTTGCAAATCTTACAACCAAAGAAACAAAACTATTCCGAGAATAGCCAGGGAGAGGCGGCTCCTTACATGTGGAGGGAGAAACATCAAAATAACACAGACATGTCCACAGGTACTTAGCAAGCCAGAAAGGACTGTAAGACATAACAAGGGCGCTAAGGACATGCAGCCAAGAACACTTTATCCAGCAAAGCTGTCATTCAGAATGGGTGGAGAGATAAGGAGTTTTCAGGACAGCCACAAACTGAAAGAACATGTGACCACCAAGCCAACCTTGCAAGATATATTAAGGGGGATTCTGTAGGAGAAGATACGCCCCAAGAATTTCATAGACAAGAATGAAGCAGAAAAATCTATAGATATAGGGGCTTTATGGGCAATAACATGGCACTAAATTCATATCTTTCAATCATTACTCTAAATGTAAATGGGCTGAATGTCCCCATCAAAAGACACAGGGTTTCAGATTGGATAAAAAGCAGAACCCATCCATATGCTGTCTACAAGAGACCCATTTTGAACCTAAACACACCTCCAGATTGAAAGTGAGGGGATGGAGAACATTTCACCATGCTAACGGATCTCAAAACAAAGCTAGGATAGCAATCCTCATATAAGACTAATTAGATTTTAAACCAAAGGCCATAATAAAAGTTGTATTTTATTATTATTATCGTTTTATTATTTTAGTTTTTATTCTTATCTTTTTGATAAAAGGCATTTTAATAGATGTGAGTTGATCTCTCACTGTGTTTTGATTTATGTTTCTCTGATGATTAGTGATGTTGAGCATCTTTTTATATAGCTGTTGGACATTTGTATATCTTTCTTGGAAAAAATGTCTATTCAGACTATTTGCCTATTTTTAAATTGGATTTTTTGCTATTGGAGTGTATGAGTTCCTTTTACATATTGACTATTATCCTTAATCTTCTATGTGATTTTAAAATATTTCCTTCTATTCTGTAGGTTTTTATTTTGTTTCCTTTACCATACAGAAGTGTTTCAGTTTGATGTAATCCCACTTTGTATGTTTGTTTGTTTGGTTTGCTTTTGTTGTCAGTGATTTTGGTGTTATATAAAAAAAAATCATTGCCAATACCGATATCAATTAGATTTTCCTTATGTTTTCTTCTAGTTTTATGGTTTCTGCTTATGAAACTAATCTTTTTTGAATTAACTTTTCTAAGTTGTGCAAAAAGGATTCAACTTCATTCTTTTGCATATGTGTACCCATTTCCCAGCATTACTTATTAAAGTTACTATCTTTTCCCATTGTATGTTTTTAGCATGATTGTCAATAATTAGTTGACCATGTAGATGTGGATTCATTTCTGGGCTACCCATTCTGTTCCATTGGTCTGTGTGTGTTTTTTTGGCAATAGTATAACATTTTGATTACCATAGCTTTATAATAAAGTTAGGAAATAAGATATATAAGTGGCATTATTTACAATAGCCAAGACATAGAAACAACCTAAGTGTCCATTACCAGATGAATGAATAAAGGAACTGTGAAACAGATAGATAGATAGATAGATAGATAGATAGATAGATAGATAGATGATAGATGATAGAATAGCATTCCTACAGGTTAAAGGCTCAGTCCTATAAGACTGCCATTTCTCCCAGAATCAGATGTCAGTATCAAATCCAGGTTCTCATGTGTGCTTCTGACTGACCAGCTGTAGGTTGGGCGTTCCAATGACTCCCTCTGTGGACTTGATTAATTTGCTAGAATTACTCACAGAACCCATAAAACATTTTATTTACTAGATTATGGATTTATTACAAAGAATGTTAAAGGATATAAATCAACACTCAGAAGAAAAGAGACATAGGGCGAGGTCCTGAACTAAAGATCTGTCACTGCGGAGTTTGAGGCCCATCATGGCAACTCATGGATACATTCTGTTTACTAATCCGGAAACTCTCCAAACCCCATATTTTGGGTTTTTTGGAGGTTAATTAATTAAACCATTAATCATTAGTAATCAAACTCAATCTCTAGCCACTCTCCACTCCCTGGAAATCAGGGACGGGACTGAGTGTTCTAACCCCCCAATCACATGGGTGTTTCTTCTCACAACCAGCCCTTAATAGTAGGTGCCTTCCAAATGTCACTTTATATTAATGAAGTATGGTTGAAAAGGGTTTGTCATGAATAGCAAGACACCTAGATAGCTCTCATCATTTAGGAACTTCCAAGGGTTTTAGCAGCTCTGTGTCAGAAATGTGGACAAAGACCAAATATATATTTCTTATAATAAATCACAATATCATAGTTAGACTAATTAAAGGATAATAGATTTAATCTTCAAAAAGACTAGCTCTTAGATTTGTTGATCTATTGTTTTTCTAGTTGTATTGTCTTTACAGTCTCTAATTAATCTAATTTTTCTTTGATTTTTGTTATTCCCTTCCTTCTGACTTTGGGCATAGGTTGGTCTCTTTTTCTACTTCCTTGTGGTATAAAGTTAGGTTGCCTTTCTGAAATTTTTTAATGAAGGCATTTATAGACTTGTCTCTTAGAACTGTGATTGCAGCATCCCATAAATATGTCTCAATTTCATTTGTGTTTGCTTCAAGATGCTTTATTTTCCTTTTGATTTCTTCTTTGTCTAATGGATTGTTAGGGACTGTGTTGTTTAATTTGCACATATTTGTGAATTTTCCAGGTTCCCTCCTGTTATTGACTTCTAGTTTCAGGCCACTGTGGTGAAAACATGCTTCACATAATTTCAATCTTTTTAAATATGTTTAATGAACTCTCATGAAATCCTAGAGGATGTCTTACATGATCTTGAGGAGCATATGTATTATGCTACTGTTGCATAAGGTGTTCTTTGTGTCTGCCAGGTCCATTTGGTCTAAAGTGTAGTTCAAGTTCAATATTTCCTTATTGATTTTCAATCTGGATGATCTATCCATTGTTGGAAGTAGCATTTTGGAAGTCCCTTCTTATTATTGTATTGCTGTCTATTTCTGCCTTCAGATTTTTTAATATTTGACTAATATATTCAGATGCTCTGATGTTGGGTCCATATGTAGTATAAATATTATATTTTCTTGATGATTTAATTCCTTCAATTACATTATATATAATGTATATATATTATATGTAATTATATGTAGTGTCTCTTTGTCTCTTGCTACACTTTCTTTTAATGTCTTTTCAGTTACAGAATTCATTGTTTATGCACCACACCCAGTATTCATGCAATATATGCCTCCATAATATTCACCACCAGGCTCACCCTAACCCCCACCCACATCCCCTCCAAACCCTCAGTTTGTTTCTCAGAGTCTTCAGGCTCTCATGGTTCTTCTCCCCCTCCAATTTTCCCCAACTCACTTTCCTCTCCATCTCCCCATGTCTTCCGTGTTATTCTATATACTCCACAACTAAGTGAAACAATAGGATAATTGACTCTCTCAGCTTGACTTATTTCACTCAGCATAATCTCCTCCAGTCCCATCCATTTTGATACAAAAGATGGGTATCCATCTTTCTGATGGAGGCATAATACTCCATAGTATATATGGACCATAGCTTCTTTACTCATTTGTCCATTGAAAAGCATTTGGTTCTTTCCACAATCTGGCGACCGTGGCCATTGCTGCTATGAACATTGGGGTACAGATGGCCCTTCTTTTCACTACATCTGTATCTTTGGGGTAAATACCCAGTAGTGCAATTGCAGGGTCATAGAGTAGCTCTATTTTGAATTTCTTAAGGAATCTCCACACTGTTTTCCTAAGTGGCTGCACCAACTTGCATTCCCACCAATAGTGTAAGAGGGTTCCCCTTTCTCCACATCCTCTCCAACACACGTTGTTTCCTGTCTTGTTAATTTTGGCCATTCTAACTGGTGTAAGGTGGTATCTCAGTGTGGTGTTGATTTGAATCTCCCTGATGGCAAGTGATGACAAATATTTTTTCATGTATCTGTTAGCCCTTTGTATGTCTTCATTGGAGAAGTGTCTGTTCATGTCTTCTGCCCAATTTTTGACATGGTTATCTGTTTTGTGTGTGTTGAGTTTGAGGAGATCTCTATATATCCTGGATAGCAGAGCAACGGTGGTTCTGAGGTTTATGGTGCCAATTAGACTGCAGTAGTGTTCTCTCTAGTACCTGAGACACAGGTGCACACAGAGCAGCTATGGGGCCAGAATCTGAAAGGGACAGTCTCAATGCATGCAGAACAGTCACAGAGCTTGGGTCTAGAGCTCAGTTGCACATGAGGCTGCCTTGCAGCTGAGATCTTAAGTGAACATATGTATTGAGAACAGTCATTGAGATACATACTGAGGAATACTACAGGTCCTTTTGCTGTTGCTGTGAAAGTTTCATGAATCAAGTGTGTTGCAAGGGCTCTTGAGGTCCTATGCAGCAAAAGTCGTTGGAGTTCTTCTGCAAAGTAGGCCACTGGGGACATGTAGCTGATGCTGATAACCTCCACCTTTCATCTTTGTCCCTGTCTTCAGACAGCCCCAGTATGCTGACCTCCCTAGTGTTTTTTTTTTCCTGTGTGGTTATTTTCCTTTTTTGCTCTACTGTGTTGTTGTAAGATCTTTTTAAAATTATTTTAAAAATTTTTTCTGAGTTTTATTGGGAAAAACCTGAATATATCTCTATAAGTTTATGAGATGCAACATGATGATTTGATTTACATATTTTGTGAAATGGTTACAATAGCTTCAGCTAAAATCTATCTAATATAGATACAATAAAAAGCAATGAAAGAAAAAGGAAAATTATTTTTCTTATCAGAACTCATATGACTTACTCTCTTAGTAACTTTCTTATATCTCATATGGTGATGTTATATCAAGAGTCAATATATATATCAAGAGTCAATATGACTTTATTTTTATCCCTTTTTAAAAAATTCTTCTCAGTGTCCCAGAATTCATTGTTTATGCACCACACCCAGTGCTCAATGCAATAGGTGCCCTCCATAATACCCACCACCAGGCTCACCCATCCTTCCAACCCCCTCCCCTCCAAAACCCTCAGTTTGTTTCTCAGAGTCCACAGTCTCTCATGGTTTGTCTCCACCTCCAATTTCCCCCAACTCCCTTCTCCTCTCCATCTCCTCATGTACTCCGTGTTAATCCT
Organism: Taxidea taxus jeffersonii; assembly: GCA_003697995.1. Classification (NCBI taxonomy): domain Eukaryota; kingdom Metazoa; phylum Chordata; class Mammalia; order Carnivora; family Mustelidae; genus Taxidea; species Taxidea taxus. The sequence goes on along the minus strand of RCUC01128392.1, from coordinate 36,439 downwards.
TATGCTCCACAAATAAGTAAAAGTACATGATATTTGACTCTCTCTGTTTGACTTTATTCAGCATAACCTCTTCTTGTCCCACCTATGTAGATACAAATGTTGGGTATTCATCTTTCCTGATGGAGGCATAATATTCTATAGTATATATGGACCATATCTTCTTTATCCATCATCTGTTGAAGGGCATCTTGGTTCTTTCCACAGTTTGGCAACTGTGGCCATTGCTGCTATGAACATTGGGGTAAAGGTGGCCTTTCTTTTCACTACACATGTATCATTGGGGTAAATACCCAGTAGTGCAATTACACGGTCATAGGGTAGCTAATCTTCTTGATATAATGTTGGATCCTATTAGCTATCACCTTGTTGAGAATCTTAGCATCCATATTCATTAAGGATATTGGTCTGAAATTCTCCTTTTTGTTGGGGTGTTTGCCTGGTTTGGGGATGAGGGTAATGCTGACTTCATAAAAGAGTCTGAAAATTTTCCTTCTGCTTCAATTTTTTTGAAAAAGCTTCAGGAAAATAGGTTTTATTTCTTCTTTGAAAGTTTGGTAGAATTCCCCAACGAATCCATCAAATCTTGGGCTCTTGTTTTTTGAGAGGTTTTTGATCATTGCTTCAATCTCGTTACTAGATATCAGTCTATTCAGGTTGTCAATTTCTTCCTGGTTCAATTTAAGAAGTTTATAGTTTTCCAGTAATGTATCCGTTTCATCTAAGTTGCTTAATTTATTGACATATAACTTTTGAGAATAGTTTCTGATGATTATTTATATCCTTGGTGTTAGTTGTGACATCTCTCTTTTCATTCATAATTTTATTAATTTGGACCTTCTCTCTTTTCTTTTGGATTAGTTTGGCCAATGGTTTATTAATCCTATTGATTCTTTCAAAAAACCAGCTTCTAGTTTCATTGATGCATTCTACTGTATCTCTAGTTTATATCTCATTGATCTCTGCTTTAATCTTGATTATTTCCCTTCTTGTGTGTGGAGCTGGCTTAGTTTTTATTGATTCTCCAGTTTTTTTAAGGTATGGAGACTGCTGGTGTATTCTGGATTCTTCAATTTTTTTGAGCGAGGCTTGGATGGCTATGTATTCTCCCTTTAGGACCGCATTTGCTGTTTTGGACTGAAGTGTCTTAATAATCATTATTAATTATGTCATAATTATGTCATTGGTTTCCTTTAATTGTTTAAGTTCTTCCTTGATTTCCTGGTTGATCTGAGCATTCTTAAGCAAGGTGTCTCTAGCTTCCAGGTATTTTATTTCCTTCCAAACATTTCCTCGTGGTTGAGCTCCAGTTTCAAAGCATGGTGATCTGAGAATATACATGGAATCATCTCAATCTTTTGGCATTGGTTGAGCCCAGATTTGTGACCCAGTATGTGGTCTACTCTGGAGAAGGTTCCATGTGCACTCAAGAAGATTTAGTATTCTGTTGTTTTAGGGAGTCATGTTCTGTATATACCTATGAGGTCCTTCTTGTCTAGTGTGTCATTCAATGCTCTTGTTCCATTATTGATTTTTTGTTTGGATGTTCTGTCCACTGAGGGTGGTGTGTTGAAATCTCCTACTATTAATGTATTCATTTCAATATGACTCTTTATCTTGATTAACAGCTTTCTTAAGTAATTTGCTGCTCCCATATTGGGGGCAAAAATATTTATAATTTTTAGAACTTCTTGGTGTATATTCCCTTTACGAATGATGTAATGTCCTCCTGTATCTCTGACTACAGTCTTTCATTTAAAATCTAATTTATCTGATATGAGAATTGCCATCCCACCTTCTTTTGTGGCCCATTGGCATGCATGAAAGATGCTTTCCATCCCTTCACTTTCAGTCTGGATATATCCTTAGTTTCAAAACGGGTCTCTTGTAGACAACATATGGAAGGGGCCTGTTGTTTTATCCAATCTGCAACCCTGTGCCATTTTAGGGGCACATTTAGGCCATTCATATTGAGAGTGATTATTGAGAGATATGTCTTTATTGAGATCGTGTTACCTGTGAAGTCTTTGTTTCTATAGATTGTCTACACATCTTTTTGTTCAATTTTATTCTTAGTTGTTTTCCCTCTTTTATAGAACCTCCACCTTGATATTTCTTGCAGTGTCAGCTTGGTGGTCATATACTCTTTTAAACCTTACAGGTCTTGGAAGCTCTTTACTTCTACACCCATTTGAATGCCAGTCTTGCTGGATAAAGTATTCTTGGCTGCATGTTCTTCTCCTTTAATGCACTAAATACATGTTGCCAGCCCTTTCTGGCTTGCCAGGTTTCTGTGGACAGGTCTGGCGTTATTCTGATGGGCTTTCCTCAGTACATAAGGAATCTCTTCCCCGTTGCTGCTTTCAAGAGCTCCTGTCTAAAATTATGATTCATCGTTTTCACAATCAGATGTCTCAAGGTCTTTCTAGATTCTATGATCTTCAGTGCAAACCTTTCCACCTCTAGGACAGGAACACTAGTTCAATTCGTGAGATTGGGAAAATTTTCATGGAGAATTTATTCCACTATATCTTCTGGGCTTCTTTCTTTCTCCTCCTCCTCAGGGATTCCAATAATTCTAATGTTGGGACCTTTCATGGCATCATTTGTTTCCCTAATTCTGTTTTCATGACTTCTCAGCTGTTTCTTCCAGTCTTCCTCCTGATCCTTCTTCTCTATGTGTTTGTCCTCCAGATTAATAATTCTGTCTTCTGCCTCATTTACCCTAGCTTAGAGAATTTAGATTAGATTGGAACTCATTAAAAGTATTGTTAACATCATCCCTGATGGCTTTCACTTCTGCCCTAATCATTTCCATTTTGTCATCAAAGGCTTTCCCCAACCTAGCTCTCACCAGAATAATTGTTAGCCTTAATTCCCCTTCTAACATACTCTCTATGTCCATATCCAATAGCTCTGATGGAGAGGGCCCAGTCTGAATTTTTCTTTCGTTGGGCATTCCTTCTCCTAGTCATTTTGGTGAGAGATTGCTGATTGGATGTGTACCTGAATATATCAGCCATGGTACAGGCAAGGTGTACCCTGGAATGCTTCTGAACAATTGAGAGTCCCCACCCAAAAGGAAAAAAAAAGAAAAAAAGAGAGAGAGACAGGAAAAAAAAAGAATGGAAAAAATAAAAGAGAAGGCCCAGCCCGAATGGGCCCCAAAGGTAAGATTTATGAAGTAAACAAACAAAAACAGACACAGAAAAAAAAAAAAACAGAAAAAAGTAGACGAGAAGAGAATAAATAAATAAATAAAAGAACCCCATCAAAATGTATCCCAGGTATAAGATTTATATACTACCAGAACAAAATCAAGCACACAGAAACACTGACAGAGGAAAAAGATGGGAGGGTGGTTATAAATTCTCATTGTGGGCAAGAAATGTTATTTTGATTTTTCCTGGATGTATCTTGATATCTTTTTTAATAAGCACAATTTTTCTGAGGTAAATAGGGGATTAAAACTGGTTTATAATTAAGAATAGCCTTTATTGGGGGAAAGAGGATTACCTTGAATCTTATCTCTATATGAATATTAGAAAAATAATTTACAAAATTTTAAAATTAAAAAATAGAAAAGAAAAAGACAGGTATATGTGTCAAAAAAGTTCAGGTTAAAAGGTTATTATGGGGGGCGCCTGGCTGGCTCAGTGGGTTAAACCTCTGCCTTCAGCTCAGGTCATGATCTCAGGGTCCTGGGATCAAGCCCCATGTCGGGCTCTCTGTTCAGCAGGGAGCCTGCTTCCTCCTCCTCTCTCTGCCTGACTCTCTTCCTACTTGTGATCTCTGTCAAATAAATAAATAAATAAAATCTTTAAAAAATAATAATGATTTAAAATGTTATTATGGAATTTGATATACTGAACATCTCATTGTTATAGTAAATAGGTTAAAATTGTATTAAAAATGAAAAGAACCAGAATAGTGGGAAGGATTTAAAAATAATAGTTGTATCTATGAAGTAGTGGTGGTTGTCTTCTTGTTTGTTTTTGTTTTTGTTTGGCTGGCTTTCTGGGGTAGGGGCCTGCCACGTGGTTTTCAGAGAGTCTTGCTAGAGTTGAATCCTCCTGCCCCCATCAAGTGGCTGGGTTCTGAAGAAACCGGTTTTTCAGCCTTTTGTTGTCTGGAGGTTTTGTTTGTTTGTTTGTTTTTTCTCCCCTTGGCAGCTCTTGGCCATTCTTTTGCAGTTTAGAGGAACGCAAACTGCACCCAGACCTCCATCTCAGAGAGAAGCCTCAGTCTGTTCCACTCTGGGTGTTCCAGAGCATTTAAATTCCCCCTTTGCTGCTGGCATAGCGCACCCCAATCACAGTCTCTGGGGTCACAGGAACTCTCGCTTGTACCCATAACCAGGAGAAATACTAGCCACGGCTGTCTGGGCAGATCCAGACTGCCAGAGAGGTCCCAAGCAGAGACAGTGCACTGAGATTTTCTCACTGGCTCAGGCTGAGAGTGCTCAGACTCTCCAGGTCCTAGAAAGCGCCGGCTGGCTGGTGCCTGCATGGACTTCTCTCAGGGAACGGTGTGGAGTGCGACTCTGACCCCAGTCCTGCAGCGTGCATGCAGAGTGCAAAAGGCTGAGGTTCTGCCAGTTGGCGTCCACAGCCGGCTCCCTCACCCTCATGGGCACTGCCACCCAGATGCTCTCAGGTGCACCGGTGGCTCAGGGACCAAGACTTGGCCTCTTCACTGTGGTCTCTGGTTTCCTTCCAACGGTGGCCATCCTGGGTCAGTGGGCTTAAGTCCCTGTCCCTAACCGCCCAATTCCACCAATTTCCCCTTAAGATCCTTTGCTCTTTTTGAGTGCTTTTAACCAGACTCCAAGTTAATGCTGGTCCCCAATAACAAGGCAATCTTGTATTGGGGTATTACTTTCCAATGGGTCACTTCTGGTACCTACCTCCCCCTTTTGTTTACCTTCCAATATCAGTCCTGAATTCCCACTCCACTATACTGTCCACTGGCATCTTCTGCCCTGTAGAGATCCAGAAGTGTATAATTCTAATCTCAATCTGATTTCATGGGTGATCAGAGTTCTTTGGTAGGTAATCAGCTGACTTTAGGGAACAGGTTAAAACAACACCTCCTCCTACTTCTCCACCATCTTGTCCTCTGATGCATTTGTGTTTTTTTTAATTTAAACTTTATTTTCCCCAGTGTTCCAAGATTCATTGTTTATGCTTCACACCCAGTGATTCATGCCATAAGAGCCCTACTTAATACCCACCACCAGGCTCACCCAACCCCCACCCACTCCCCTCCAAAACCCTCAGTGTGTTATTTGTCATTCCTTATCTTTATTTTAAAGGTCACGCATATCTTCCACTCTTCTCTAGTCTGGTGAATATCTTTATGATCATTACTTTAAATTCTCCATTACATCTGTTTCACTTCGATTCCTGGCTGTGCCTTGTCCTTTTCTTTCATTTGGGACAAATTTCTTTATCTTTCCATTTTGTCTATCTTCTGTACCTGCTTCTCTGTGTTAGGAAAGTCTACTAATTCTCCTCTTCTTGAGGTTAATGGTTTTACAAAAATGTCTTATAGTGCTCTACAGTATAGTCTCCCTTTTCCCTAGGGCTTGATGCTTAGGGAGTGTGTTCAATGTGTGCTGTGTGCAGTGTTCTGTTGTGTCCTCGTTGCTTTACCCTCATGCCAGTCATCTGCAGATGATCTCTTTTCCTTTTGTGGGCAGTTTTTTGTACCTGGCCTGAATGTGGTGAGTTTTAACTAGGTGGGCTTTGATCTGCTTGTGAAATGAGACCTGTCTCCACACCTGCTGGAACCAAGGCCCTGCAAAACTCCTGAGTCCAAAATCATGGTGTAGCGATGGGTTTGGGCCATTCTTCTGGGTTAGGGAGCCCGCTACACTGGGACTGAGGCAAGCATGCCTCAGAAAGCTGGTTCCACCAAAGTGCTGGGGGGTAGGTCTTGGTGTCAGCACATTAAGTAGAGTATGTGCTGTTGCACTTGTCCCTCAGGTGGCCCCGTGCTTATGCTGATGGCTGGGGAAGATAAATGGCACCTGACATTTCCTTCATTGTCATGGGTCTCTCCATGAATTCAGCCTCTCTGGGGTATGTTTGAAGATGGGCAAATTTGTCAAGACGGGCACTGTGTGCCCCAGGTGCTCTTTAGGATCATTGTTTCCATTCTGTATGTTTGTATGCTATTTGCCCTGCCTTTTCTCCAAATTAATTTCAGTGTTTCCAGGTTCTCCCTGAGCCAAGCATGCTGACCCTTACAATTCTAGGGTTAAGCCTCATTGGTTGCAATAACTCCCAAAATTTTGGCAACTTCTCATTTTCCAAGTCAATTACAATGGGGATTCCTTTCCCTGTGTGCTTCCCTCTGTGTTAATCTGTCTCTTGCCCTACTTTGTGACTATCATTCCCTCCCCACCATAGCAGCCGATCTGTTTCTCTCCCAAGCCACATCACCTCACTTCCTACCTTCTTCCATATAGCCTCTTCTCTTCCTTTAGTTGTGGGTTATGTTCTGCCAGCCTTCAGGTCAATTTCTGGCGTGTTTAGGATTATTCGATAGCTATCCAAATGTATTTGAGGGACAAGGTGAGCCTAAGGTCCTCCTACCCTCCTGCCATACCCGTAATCCCACCACTATAGCATTTTCCCGGGATGGAATGTGGGCTGAAATAATGGCATAACTCTCATGGCACTTATATTTTAGAGGAAAAGCCTACCATTAAATATTAGCCTCAATAAATATGTAATGCAGAATTATTTTAGGTGCTAAGGAAGAAATTATAAAGAGATGTTAGGGAGGATAATTTAGATTAAAGTTCAAAGATGATTTCTTTGAAGTGGTATTTGAATGAGAATGAGTAGAAGGATGATTAACCTGGTGAAAATGTCATTTTAATTGCACCCATTCTAGTAGACCATACTAGTATCTTGCCGTGTGTGTGTGTGTGTGTGTGTGTGTGTGTGTGTGTGTTTGAAGATTTATTTATTTATTTGAAAGAGAGAAAGAGAGATGAGTGCAGGAAAAGGGCAGAGAAAAAATATCAAGCAAGCTCCCTGCTCAGAAGGGAGACTGATAGAGAGCTTGATCCCAGGACCCTGAGATTAGTTAATGACCTCAGCTGAAATCAAGAGTTGGGTCATTTAACCAATTGAGGCACCCAGGTGCCCCTCACTGTGGTTTTAAACTACATTTCTTTGATGAGTAATGATCTTGAACATTTTTCATATGCTTTTTGGGTATTCCTTTATGAAATGTCTTTTTTCATTCTTTGCCCATTTTAGTGAGATGTTTATCTCTTTATGTGTTGTAAGAGTTTTTAAAAAAATATTTTGGAGACGGGTCTTTTCTTTCTCAGATATATAGTTTAGAAAACACATTCTCCATCAGCTATTGTCTGAATGTTTGCATTTCTTCAAATTTAAGTGTTGAAATCCTGCCTCTCTATAGTTAAGAGTTTCTCATGGTATGTCTCCCTCTCTGATTGCTTCCAGTTCAGTTTTCCCTCCCTTCACCTATGATCCTCTGTGCTGTTCCTTATATATCACATATGAGAGAAACCATGGTATAATTCTCTTTCTTTGATTGACTTTTCTTGCTCAGCACAATACCCTCCAGTTTCATCCATGTGGATGTAAATGTTAAGTATATATTCTTTCTGATGGCTGAGTAATAATACTCCATTGTGTGTGTGTGTGTGTGTGTGTGTGTGTGTGTGTGTACACACACATACCACATCTTTATCCATTCATTTGTCAATGGACAGCTCATCTCTTTCCATAGTTTGGTTACTGTGGATGTTGCTGCTAAAAACATTGGGGGACATATGCCCCTTTGTATTATTACATTTGTATCTTTGGGGTATATAGCAGGTGCTGCAATTGCTAGGTCATAGGTTAGCTCTATACTTTTTTTTTCCAGAGTATCTGTACCAGCTTGCATTCCCACCAACAGTGTAAGAATATTTCCCTTTATCCACATCCTCTACTATAGGAAACAAAAGGAGGGCTCCTGGGGGGGTGAGTGGGCGGGAGGATGATAATTGGGTGATGGGCATTGAGGAGGGCACATGGTATGATGTGCACCAGGTGTTATATGCAACTGATGAATTGTTGAACTCTAGATCTGAAACTAATGATGGCTAATCTGAAACTATATGGTGGCTAATTTAATTTAAATTAAAAAAAGAAAGAGTTATTACCCCTCAAGGATGATGGTGTTAGTGGGACTTTTGGGAAGTGTTCTAGTCATGAGGGTGGAGCCCTCATGACTGAGACCAGTATCGTATAAGAGAGGCTCCAGAAAGTATCCCTAGTCTCTGTTACCATGTGAGGATACAGTGAGAAGGCACCAGTTATGAACCAGGAGGCAATCCATCACCAAAACATCACCACGATGGCACACTGTTCTTGGACATCCCAGCCTCCAGAACTGTGAGCAATAAATTTCTATTGTTTATAAGGTATCCAGTTTGTGGTGTTTTAGTATAGTAACTTGAACAAACAAAGATACCATCTGTGGCTCACATTTTTATTTTCTATATGTTATCTTTTGAGGAATATAAGTTAGTTTTTTAAAAGTTAACATTTAAAAGTTAAAATTTAACTTTTTCCCCCTTTTCTTGCCAGTCTTTCTTGTATTCTAATTAATTCTTGCCTATTCCAAGGCTGAAAAAGATTTCTCCTCATGGTATTTTCTGGAATCTTATAGTTTTAATTCTTACATTTAGGTCTATGATTCATTTTAAGATGATTCTTCTGTGTGATGTGAAGGACTGAGATTCATTTTTTTGCCCTATGTATAATCCACTTGTTCTAGCACCATTTGTTAAAATGCAGTGCTTTCCTACTAAAATACCTTGGTAATTTTATTGAAAATCAACTGACTATATATTTGTGGGTCTATTTCAATCTAATCAATCTGTTCCATTGTTGTACATGTCTGTTCTTACACCAGTAACATACTGTATTGGCTTCTGTAGTTTAACAGCAAGCCCTGTTTTTTTCAAAGCTACTTTATATATGCATTTTTGTTTTTTTTAATTATTTATTTTTATTTCTTTTCAGTTTTCCAGGATTCATTGTTTATGCACCACACGCAGTGCTCCTTACAATACATGCCCTCCATCATACCCACCACGGTTCACCCAACCTCCTACCTCCCACCCCTACAAAACCCTCAGATTGTTTTTCAGAGTCCACAGTCTCTCATGGTTCGTCTCCCCATCCAATTCCCCCAACTCCCTCCTCCTCTCCATCTCCCCATGTCCTCCGTGTTATTCCTTATGCTCCACAAATAGGTAAAACAATATGATAATTGACTTTCTCTGCTTGACTTATTTTAGTCAGCTGAATCTCCTCCAGTCCCGTTCATGTTGATACAAAAGTTGGGTATTCATCCTTCCTGATGCAGGCATACCACTCCATTGTAGAGATGGACCATAACTTCTTTATCCATTCATCTGTTGAAGGACATCTTGGTTCTTTCCACAGTTTAACGACAGTGTCCATTGCTGTTATGTACATTGGGGTACATATGGCCTTCACTACATCTGCATCTTTGTTGTAAATATCCAGTAGTGCTATTGCAGAGTCATACGGAAGCTCTATTTTGAATTTCATAAGAAATCTCCACACTGTTTTCCAAAGTGGCTGCACCAACTTGCATTCCCACCAACAGTGTAAGAAGGTTCCCCTTTCTCCACATCCACTCCAACACACGTTGTTTACTGCCTTGTTGATTTTGGCTGTTCTAAGTGGTGTAAGGTGGTATCTCAATGTGGTTTTGATTTAAATCTCTCTGATGGCTATTTGATGATGAACATTTTTTCATGTATCTGTTAGTCATTTGTATGTCTTCATTGGAGAAGTGTCTGTTCATATCTTCTGGCCATTTTTTGACATGATTATCTGTTTTGTGTGTGTTGAGTTTGAGGAGTTCTTTATAGATCCTGGATATCAGCCCTTTGTCAGTATTGTCATTTGTGAATATCTCCTCCCATTCCATGGGTTGCCTCTTTGTTTTATTGACTGTTTCATTTGCTGTGCAGAAGCTTTAGATCTTGATGAATTCCCCAAAATTCATTTTCTCTTTTGTTTCCTATGCCTTTGGAGACATGACTTGAAAGAGGTTACTGTGGCTGATGTCGAAGAGGTTACTGCTTATGTTCCTCTCTAGGATTCTGATGGATTCCTGCTTCATGTTGAGGTTTTTTATAAATTTTCTGCTTATCTTTGTGTATGGTGTAAGAGAATCGTTGACTTTCATTCTTCTACACATAGCTGTGCCATTTCCCCAGCACCATTTATTGAAACGACTGCCTTTGTTCCACTGTATACTGTTTCAGCTTTGTCGAAAACTATTTGATCATAGAATTGCGAATCCATATCTGGCCTCTCCACTCTCTTCCACTGGTCTATGTGTCTGTTTTTGTGCCAGTATCGTGCTGTCTTGGTGATCACAGATTTGTAGTAAAGTTAAAATGAGGCAACTTTTCATTTCCAACATTTCCTTAGCAATTTGGGGTCTCTTCTGATTCCATACAAATTTTAGAATTGTTTGCTCCAGCTCCTTGAAAAATGCCACTGGAATTTTGATCAGAATGCATTGAAGTATAGATTGCTCTAGGCAGTATAGACATTTTAACAATGTCTATTCTTCTAATCCATGAGCATGGAATGGTCTTCCATCTTTTTGTGTCTTCTTCAATTTCTTTCATGAGTGCTCTTTAGTTCCTCCAGTACAGATCATTTACCTTGCTGGTTAGGTTTATTCCCAGATAGCTTATGGTTCTTGGTGTTATATTAAATGGAAGTGATTCTTCAATTTCCATTTCTGCATTTTCATTGTTAGTGTATAAGAAGGCAACGGATTTCTGTACATTGATTTTGTATCCTGCCACATGACTGAATTGCTGTATGAGTCCCAGTAGTTTGGGGGTGGAGTGTTTTGGGTTTTCCATAGAAAGTATCATGTCATCTGTGAAGAGAGAGAGTTTGACTTCTTCCTTGCCAATTTGAATACCTTTTATTTCTCTTTGTTGTCTGATTGCTGTTGCTAGGACTTCTAATACTATGTTGAACAAGAATGGTGAGAGTGGGCATCCTTGTCGTGTTCCTGATCTCAAAGGGAAGGCTGTGTACTTTTTCCCATTGAGGATTATAATCAATGTGCGTTTTTCATAGATAGATTTTATGAAGTTGAGGAATGTTTCCTCTATCCCTATACGTTGAAGTGTTTTGATCAGGAACGGATGTTGTATCTTGTCAAATGCTTTTTCTGCATCAATTGAGAGGACCATATGGTTCTTCTCTCTTCTCTTATTGAGTTGCCCTATCACATTGATTGCTTTGCAAATGTTGAACGACCCTTGCAACCTAGGGATAAATCCCACATGGTGATCTCTCCTGCTTTATTCATAATTTTGTTAATTTGGGTCTTCCCTTTTTTCTTTTGGATTAGTTTGGCCAATGGTTTATCAATCTTATTGATTCTTTAAAAAAAAAGAGCTTCTAGTTTCACTGTATCAGCTTCTAGTTTTCTACTATATCTCTAGTTTCTATCTCATTGATCTCTACTCTAATTTTGATTTTTTCCCTTCTTTTGTGTGGAGTTGGCTTAATTTGTTGTTGATTCTCCAGTTCTTTAAGGTGTAGAGACAGCTGGTGTAATTTGGATTTTTCAATATTTTGTGAAGGAGGCTTCGATGGCTATATATTTCCCTCTTAGGACTGTCTTTGCTCTATCCCATAGGTTTTAGACCATTGTGTCTTCATTCTCATTGGTTTCCATGAAGTGTTCAAGTTCTTTGATTTCCTGGTTGATCCAAGCATTCTAAAGCAAGGTGGTCTTTAGCTTCCAGGTGTTTGAATTCCTTCCAAACTTTTGCTTGTGCTTGAGCTCCAGTTTCCAAGCATTGTAATCAGAGAATATGCAGGGAATAATCTCAATCTTCTGGTATTTGTTGAGTCATGATTTGTGACCCAGTATGTGGTCTACTCTAGAAAAGGTTCCATGTGCACTCAAGAATTAGTATTCTGTTGTTTTAGGGTAGAATGTTCTGTGTGTATCTATGAGGCCCACCTGGTCCAATGTGTCATTCAATGCTCTTATTTATTTATTGATTTTTTGCTTGGATGATCTGTCTATTACTGAGAGTGGCGTGTTAAGATCCCCTTATTATTAAGGCATTCATGTCAATATGACTCTTCATCTTGATTAACAGTTGTCTTATTAAGTTGACTGCTCCCATATTGGGGGCATAAATATTTAGAATTAGATCTTCTTGGTGGATAGACCATTTAAGGATGATGTAGTGTCCTTCTGTATTTCTGACTGCAGTCTTTAAGTTAAAATCTAATTTGACTGATATGAGAATAGCTAACCCAGCTTTCTTTTGAGGCCCATTGACATGAAAGATTCTTCTCCATCCCTTCACTTTCTGAGTCAATCCTTCCTTTGATTTTAAGAGTCAATGAGTTCTCATTTTTTAACTTTGCTAATTTGGGCTAGGTTACAATAAAGAGAGTCCCTTTCTGTTCACTTACTGGTAGTGACTCCACAGTCAGATAGCCAACTGTCTCTTTCTCAGTCCTCATCCTCCTTGAAACCCCTAAAATATAACACTGCTAAGTGTACACTTATTCCATGAATCCATGCCTTGGTGGTTTCCTTTCCCTCTATAGCTACTCTGGGCTTCCTGAAAACCCTATAAATCTTTTCCATGGTCTTCTCATCCCTCTCCAGGCTCTGTCTAGAGCATCTGTTCTTTATCTGCCTACTTTTCCCCTCAGGTATCACTCATGCATATGGTCTCAATAATTACCTCTTGGTGGCTCCAAGATTCCTGGGCCCAGCCCTGATTTCCCTTTACCCCGTGCTCTGGGGTAAGCCACTTACCCAACTTTTCATCTTTCCAACAGGCTCCTCATGTCGCCAAAGAAATTATGCAGCTTACAGAATATGGGACATTTCTATCAGAAACTGGTCTATCAGTAGTCCTGACACTGCTGAAGCTGGAAATTTGGAATCATCCCTTGGCATCTATCCATTTCCTCTTTTGTCCATGTAGATATGGCAGAAATGGTCATCTTCACAATAAACAGTGTTACGGAATTTTGCCAAGGTCATAAAGATAATGAGCAGCAGAGCTACCACCTTCAGATTTTACACTGATGATACTTCCCAAATTGTGCCTTTTCTGAACACTCTGAACTCTAATAGAGAAAGGCTGCCTGATAGGTGAGGAGGATATGTGTCCCATGGACCCAGAAATGACAACCTCACTTCCCAAGCTGAAGGACTAGATCCTAAATCTTACAAATACAAATTAGAGAGTCTCGTCTTAGTTTATCCAAGAGTCTTTTACCAAGACGCTTCAACAAGAATTTGTAACTCTAGGCCATATCCACTATGTATGTCTCTCTGTTTAAACCTAATTCAGAGAAAAAGAATGGCTTTCATGTTTGAAGGGACACAGAACTTATCTAATACAGACTTCTACACAACACATACTGTTCTGTTCTAAAGCACTGACATATCACCCTCAAGCCTCAGCTCCAACAACTCAGTGATGGGAATTTGAGCATTTGAATGACTTTGGTAGTTCTGCATATCTTCCACTCACTTTTAATTATTCCCCTGTAGCCACATAACAACCTTTCCAAAACTTGAAGAATGCCCTTGGTATGTCCTAATGGTGTCTCTTTTATAAAAAAGGGGTCCAACATTCTCAGTCCTTCAGGTGGCATGATTTCCAGGCCCTTTTCATCCTGGTCCCTCCCCCTCCAGATTTTCAATTACCTACTTAATTCGTTCCTCCCTAACTGACTATACCATTCCATCTGGCATCTGAGCAGGACCAGGAGAAGTAGGGCTTTCTCCTCTCTTATTCTGGACAATCAGCATTTATTAGCACAAAGATCCCATTAATTACCTCAAAATCCTTTAAGGTATTGATGAATTTGGACAGGATCTAAGGGTGCTAATGAAACCATGGTAGTGAGAAAAAAGTTGTGGCAGCAGCATCATTCTTCCAAAGGAAATTTGTAAGGGCTTTTTTGAGTGGTGCTTTTAAGCTTCTCTGATATGACCAACCTAAGTTCCAGCCTGTAGCAAGGACATATTCTGAGCTTGTTGTCAGGATTTTTATCAGAGCTAGTTCAGCATCCTAGATAAGAAATGCACATCTTTTCCACATCGAGGTATCTTAGGAATCCTGTGAAGTTTCTGAGTTTTAGATCACTTTAATGATAATAAAACAGAGTGATTAGGGTTCGTATATGTCGACTTTATTTTTATTACATGCAAAAACCCCCCACCCAAACTGATCTCAGCAAAAAGTCCAGAAAGATGTTAGTGTTTCATGAACATGGTAAAAAGTTAAAGTGAAACAAAGATATCTTCCTTTCAGATTTTAAATTCTAGGGTATCCTAGAACATGTTTCCTAAAAGCAAAGACTGAGATGGGGAGTCTTGTCTAAGTGATTTATTGAGGAATGTGCTTGGGAGAGGATTTTAGGAAATAAGAAAAAGAGAAGAAGCAGAGTAAGAAAAGTTAACTCACCGTATATCACATTACAAACAAATAGCACAGGAAGGAATATCTAGAAGATCTGTGCTTCTAGAAATTTTTATTTTCATCCATATTACTGTTTTTCTCATAAGACTTCATTGTGTCAGGATGCTTGAAGTCCATTTCTTTTCACCCAAAGGGCAGAATGGAGTTTCCATGACCTCTGAGTTGCAGTGTCTCAGGGAAAATGTTCTGGGGAGAACACAACATTTTGTTAAATGCCTCAAGGACCCCAACCCTGTAAGATAGGCAGACACTGACAAACTGCAGCAGAAAAAAATGAAACACAAATAGGAAATCAGTATTCTATCAAGCAGCAATGCCAAGGTCTGAGGATGCATTCCCTTAGCCCCATCTCATAAATTCAACATAAAGTTCATTGTTTTGCATGAAAAATCTGTTTGTGCAGTCTGGCCATTCACACAACAACCACCTAATTTCAGATCCAATTCACCACTAATTTTGAGCTGCTATCAAATGTGACAGACAGGTTTGTTTCCAGCTCCCAGTAGGTGACATGGTCTGTTTTAAAATTTGACAACAAGGAGATCAGGATTGAGGGGCACCACAGAAACAAAAATACTTTCTAACTTCCCAATGAGCAAGCCTAATCTTTGCCTTTCCAACAGGTTACTCCTCAGTTAAATATATGAAAGCAGAAAAGCAGGCACAAAGCCATACTGAGGCCAGGCTGGATTTGTGTAGTTCACACTGATGTCACAGCCAGCCCAATGGGCCCAGAGATTCCTAATCAACATCCTCCCATGCAGGTCTAGTCAGTGCTTTCATTTCAGAGGGTCTTATGAATGACTAGAATTATATATCCCTTTCTAAAAATATCAGGGGAATCCTTCCTCAGGTTCTCTGCACAATCACTTGTTACAACTGGAAATTTTAATTTTTTGAAAAAAAAAGCCAATAACCTAGAATTCCCATGACAGATTCATTTTGACTGACAGTAAGCACATTATCAATGATAGCTTCATTTTTGCCAGAAAGCCCCCCCTCCATTTCCAAGCAAAGAAAATCTCCACATTTTTAAGAATCCTGAATCCAAAATATGAATTAAAGCTTTGGGGACATCTATTTCCAGCCTGATGCACAAAAGAGACGAATGTATAATGTATTCAAAACTGATGCTCTTCAAACTCTTTTCTTGATACAATATAAGTGATCCTCAGCATCCCTCCAAGGTTAGGGCAGGTGTAATGGGATAGAGATAGCCAGCATTGTGCGATGTCAGTATGAATTTAGACCACCCGCTGTTCCTTATTTATTCTTATCATTGATCCCATGAATATTTGCCCATATCATGCAGCTAAATTCTTCCTAATATGACAAGTCCTTAACTATTTATAGACCTTTTCTCATGTTCTAACAAATTACCATTCTTGCTAGAGGTCTGGCAACAACCCCCAATGGAAAATGGTACCAAAAAAAAGGAAGATACTATCAAAATGATTCATTGGCTTCTGAGATGGAAATGAACATGATTCATTTTTAGTTAATATCAAAAGGAAAAAATTAAGTCACAGCCACATCTCAAACTGCAAGATAAAAACAAAGATAAGTTCCCTTCTATGCTGCCAGCTCCTAAAGATTAAATGTTGAGGGTGAAGGGAAGCAAACCATCCTATATGCTATATACACTTGTCTCTATAAATGACAGAGGAATGTGATTTACTTCTCTATCCATCTCTACCCCCTCCCTGGTCACTATAGTTTACCTCAATTTTTGCTTTAATATCAATATCCATATGTTGACAAACATAAAATTCTCCCACACGTACTGAAAATCTAGGATATTTGACTGAACCTGTTTCTATTTCTTCCAATTGTTTGCAGGTCCAGTGGACTTAGGCATTGCTAAGCCAGTCAGCAGAAATGAAGGAATGTAGTGGCCCATAAAAAGATTTAAAGGAGTAAATACCCAGTAGTGCAATTGCTGACTCACAGTGTAGCTCAATTTTTAATTTCTTAAGGAATCTCCGCACTGTTTTCCAAAGTGGCTGCACCAACATGCATTCCCACCAACAGTGTAAGAGGGTTCCCCTTTCTCCACATCCTTTCCAACACACGTTGTTTCCTGTCTTGTTACTGTTGGCCATTCTAACTGGTGTAAGGTACCTCCATGTGATTTTGATTTGAATCTCCCTGATGGCTAATGATGATAACCAATTTTTATGTCTCTGTTAGCCATTTGTATGTCTTCATTGGAGAAATGTCTGTCCATGCCTTCTGCCCATTTCTTGACTGGATTGCTTGTTTCTTGGGTGTTGACTTTGAGAACTTCTTTATAGATTTTGGATATCAGCCTTTTGTACTGTCATTTGTGAATATCTTCTCCCATTTCGTGGGTTGCCTATTGATTTTGTTGACTGTTTCCTTTGCTGTGCAGAAGCTTTTGATCTTGATGAAGTCCCGAAAGTTCATTTTCTCTTTTGTTTCCTTTGTCTTTGTAGACATATCTTGAAAGAAGTTGCTGTGGCCAATTTTGAAGAGGTTACTGTATGTTTTCCTCTAGGATTCTGATGGATTTGTGCATCACACTGAGGTCATTTAACCATTTTCAGTTTAATTTTCTATATGGTGTTAGAGAATGGTTGAGTTTCATTCTTCTACACATAGAAGTCCAGTTTCCCCAGCACCATTTATTGAGGAGACTGTCTTTTTTCCACTGGATACTTTTTCCTGCTCTGTCGAACATAATTTGACCACAGAGTTGAGGTTCCATATCTGGACCCTCTACTCTGTTCCACTGGTCTATGTGTCTGGTTTTTTTTTGCCAGTGCCATGCTGTCTTGTTGATCACAGCTTTGCAGTAAAGTTTGAAATCGGGCAACGTGATGCCCCCAGTTTTGATTTTTTTTTTTAACATTTCCTTAGCGATTCAGGGTGTCTTTTGATTCCATACAAATTTTAGGATTATTTGCTCCAGCTCTTTGAAAAATGCTAGTGGAATTTTGGTCAGAATGGCATTGAAAGTATAGATTGCTCTAGGTAATATACACATTTTACCAATGTTTATTCCTATCCATGAGCATGGAATGGTCTTCTACCTTTTTGTGTCTTCAATTTCTTTCATGAGTGTTCTGTAGTTCCTCAAGTACAGATCCTTTACCTCTTTGGTTAGGTTTATTCCCTAAAGAGATCTTATGGTTCTTGTGCTATAGTAAATGGAATTGATTATCTAATTTCCATTTCTGTATTTTCATCTTAGTGTATAAGAAAGCAACTGATTTCTGTACATATATTTTATATCCTGCCACATTTCTGAAATGTTGTATGACTTCTAGTAGTTTGGGGGTGGAGTGTTTTGGGTTTTCCATGGAAATTATGTCATCTGTAAAGAGAGAGAGTTGGACTTCTTCATTGCCAATTTGAATACCTTTTATTTCTCTTTGTTGTCTAATTTCTGTTGCTAGGACATCTAATACTATGTGAACAAGAGTGGTGAGAGTGGACATCCTTGTTATGTTCCTCATCTCAAAGGGAAGGCTGTCAGCTTTTTCCCATTGAAGATTATATTCTTTGTGTTTTTTCATAGATAGATTGAATAAAATAACAGGACCCATCCATAGGTTGTCTACAAGAGACCCAATTTGAACCTAAGGATACATCCAGACTGAAAGTGAAGGGATGTAGAACCATCTTTCATGCCAATGGGCCTCCAAAGAAGGCTGGGGTAGTGATTCTCATATCAGATAAATTATATTTTATACAAAGGCCTGTAGTCAGAGACACAGAAGGACACTCCATCATTCTTAAAGGGTCTATCCACCAAGAAGATCCAACAGTTGTAAATACTTATGCCCCCAATATGGGAGCAGTCAACTCAATAACTCAACTGTTAATCAAGATAAAGAGTCATATTGATATGAGTACATTAATAGTAGGGGATCTTTTTTTATTATTTAAGCTTTATTTAAACATATAATATAAATATAAACCCCACCACCCTCTCCCAACCCCTCTCCTCCCTACCCCCCCTCAGTTTGTTTTATGACATTAAGAGTCTCTTTTGGTTTGTCTCCCTCCGGATCCCATCTTGTTTCATTTTTACTTTTCCTACCACCTTAACTCCCACCCCCGTTGCATCTCCACTTCCTCATATCAGGGAGATCATGTGATAGTTGTCTTTCTCCAGTTGACTTATTTCGCTAAGCATAATACGCTCTAGTTCCATCCATGTCGTCGCAAATGGTAAGATTTCATTTCTTTTGATGGCTGCATAGTATTCCATTGTATATATATATACCACTTCTTCTTTATCCATTCATCTGTTGATGGACATCTAGGTTCTTTCCATAACTTGGCTATTGTGGACATTGCTGCTATAAACATTCGGGTACACGTGCCCCTTTGGATCACTACGTTTGTATCTTTAGGGTAAATACCCAGTAGTGCAATTGCTGGGTCATAAGGTAGCTCTATTTTCAATTTTTTGAGGAACCTCCATGCTGTTTTCCAGAGTGGTTGCACCAGCTTGCATTCCCACCAACAGTGTAGGAGGGTTCCCCTTTCTCCACATCCTCGCCAGCATCTGTCATTTCCTGACTTGTTCATTTTAGCCATTCTGACTGGTGTGAGGTGGTATCTCATTGTGGTTTTGATTTGTAGTTCCCTGATGCCCAGTGATGTGGAGCACTTTTTCATGTGTCTGTTGGCCATCTGGATGTCTTCTTTGCAGAAATGTCTGTTCATGTCCTCTGCCCATTTCTTGATTGGATTATTTGTTCTTTGGGTGTTGAGTTTGCTAAGCTCTTTGTAGATTTTAGATACTAGCCCTTTATCTGATATGTCATTTGCAAATATCTTTTCCCACTCTGTCAGTTGTCTTTTGGTTTTGTTGACTGACTCCTTTGCTGTGCAAAAGCTTTTGATCTTGATGAAGTCCCAATAGTTCATTTTTTCCCTTGCTTCCCTTGCCTTTGGTGTTGTTCCTAGGAAGAAGTTGCTGTGGCTGAGGTCGAAGAGGTTGCTGCCTAAAGCTATCTACACATTTAATGCAATGCCTATCAAAATCCCATCCAATTTTTTCAAAGAAATGGAACAAATAATCCTAAAATTTATATGGAACCAGAAAAGACCTCGAATAGCCAAAGGAATATTGAAAAAGAAAACCAAAGTTGGTGGCATCACAATTCCAGACTTCAAGCTCTACTACAATGCTGTCATCATTAAGACAGTATGGTACTGGCACAAAAACAGACACATAGATCAATGGAACAGAATAGAGAGCCCAGAAATAGACCCTCAACTCTATGGTCAACTAATCTTCGACAAAGCAGGAAAGAACATCCAATGGAAAAAAGACAGCCTCTTCAACAAATGGTGTTGGGAAAATTGGACAGCCACATGCAGAAAAATGAAATTGGACCATTTCCTTACACCACACACGAAAACACACTCAAAATGGATGAAGGACCTCAACGTGAGAAAGGAATCCATCAAAATCCTTGAGGAATAGTGGGGGATCTTAACAGGCCACTCTTGGTAATAGACAGCACATCCAAACAGGAAATCAATAAAGAAACAAGAACATTGAATGACACATTGGACTAGATGGACCTCATAGATATATACAGAGAATTCCACCCTAAAACAACAGAACTCTCATTCTTCTCAAGTGCACATGGAACTTTCTCCAGAATAGACCATATACTGGGGCACAAATCATGACTCAACCGATACCAAAAGATTGAGATTATTCCCTGCATATTCCCAGATCACAATGCTTGGAAACTGGAGCTCAACCACAAGCAAAAGTTCGTAAGGAATTCAAACACCTGGAAGCTAAAGACCACCTTGCTTAAGAATGCTTGGATCAACCAGGAAATCAAAGAACTTAAGCAATTCATGGAAACCAATGAAAATAAGACACTTCAGTCCAAATCCTATGGAATACAGCAAAGGTGATCCCAAGGGGGAAATACATAGCCATCCAAGCCACCCTCAATAAAACTGAAAAATCCAGAATACACCTGCAGTCTCTACACCTTAAAGAACTAGGGACTCAACAACAAATGAAACCTACTCCACACACAAGAAAGGAAATAATTAATATTAGAGCAGAGATCAAGAGATAGAAACTAGAGATACAGTAGAACATATCAATGAAACTAGAAGCTGTTTTTTTTTTAAAATCAGTAAGATCCATAAACCATCGGCCAAACTAATCCAACAGAAAAGAGAGAAGACCCAAATTAATAAAATTATGAATGAGAAGGGAGATATCATGACTAACACCAAGGAAATAGAAACAATCATCAGAAATTATTATCAACATTTATATTTCAATAAGTTAAGAAACTTAGATGAAAAAGATATGTTCCTGGAATCCTATAAACTTCCCAAACTGAATCAAAAGGAATTAAATCAACCTGAATAGAACAATATCTAATAAAGAGATGGAAGCAGTGATCAAAACCTCCCAAAAAACAAGAGCCCAGGACATGACAGATTCCCTGGGGAATTCTACCAAACTTTCAAAGAAGAAATAATACCTATTTTCCTGAAGCTGTTATAAAAATAGAAACAGAAGGAAAACTTTCAGACTCTTTCATTGAAGCCAGAATTATGCTGATCCCCAAAGGCAAACACCTCACCAAAAAGGAGAATTTAAGACCAATATCCCTGATGAATATGGATGTTGTGATTCTCAACAAGATACTAGCTAACAGGATCCAACTGTACATTAAAAATATTATCCACTATGACCAGGTGGGATTTATCCCTGGGTTGCAAGTGTGGTTCAACATTTGCAAATCAATCAATGTGATAGAACAAATCAATAACTGAAGAGAGAATAAGACATGGTCCTCTCAATTGATGCAGAAAAAGCATTTGAAAAGATACAGCATCGGTTCCTGATTAAAACACTTCAAAGTATAGGGATAGAGGGAATATTCCTCAACATCGTAAAATCTTCTGCCCATTTTTTAACATGATTATCTGTTTTGTGTGTGTTGATTTTGAGGAGTTCTTTATAGATCTTGGATGTCAGCCCTTTATCTGTAGTGTCGTTTTCAAATATCTTTGCCCATTCCATGAATTGCCTCTTTGTTTTGTTGACTGTTTCCTTTGCTTTGCAGAAGCTTCTGATCTTGATGGTAGTGAAAAGAAGGGCCATCTTTTCCCCAGTGTTCATAGCAGCAATGGCCACAGTCCCCAAACTGTGGATAGAGCCAAGATGCCCTTCAACAGGTGAATGACTAAATAAGATGTGGTCCATATATAAAATGGAATATTACACCTCCATCAGAAAGGATGAATAGCCTGGACAGTACTAGAGGGGATTATGCTGAATGAAATAAGCCAAGCAGAGATAGTCCATTATCATATGGTTTCACTTACTTGTGGAGTATATAGAATAACATGGAGGACATTGGGAGTTGGAGAGAAGTGAGTTGGGGGAAATCAGAGGGGGTGATGAACCATGAGAGACTGTGGACTCTGAGAAACAGGGTTTTGGAAAGGAGAAAGTTGCAGGGTTGGGTAAGACTGGTGATGGGTATTAAGGAGGGCATGTATTGCATGGACCACTGAGTGTAGTACATAAATAATGAATCTTGGAACGCTGGAGAAAGTAAAATTAAATTTGAAAAAATTTAAAGGAGAAATATATGTTTTTCATCACCACCATCATCCAGCTTTACCCCACACCCTTGTGTCTTCAAGTCCCACTTTCCAGTTCATTTCCTCCAATAAACTTTCCCAGACAAGATTAACCCCTCTGCCACAGGGATTGCTGAGCTTGTCATGGTCCTTTTCATGGCTGCCCTTGAGCGGGATTGTTTTTGACAGCATCTAGAGGGTAGAGACCAAATCTGATTCAAACTTATTTCTTCCCAGATCATCCTAGCCCAATATGGCAAAGTCAGCCCTTGGTTGTTTAACTTATTTTTTTATTTTAATAGTCAGGGTGCTATAGACTGAATGTTTTTTTCCCTCAAAATTCATATGTTGGAATCCTAATTCTGAATGAGCCAATATTAAGAAAAAGGGTTTGGGGAGGTGATTAGGTCATGAAGGTGGAGCCCTCATGAATGGGACTAGTGCTCTTATAAAAGGCAACCAACTTTTGCATCAACATGGATGGTACTGGAAGAAATTATGCTGAGTGAAATAAGCAGAGAGCGTCAATTATCATATAGTTTCACTTATTTGTGGAGCATATGAAATAACATGTAGGACATGGGGAGATGGCAAGGAGAAGGCTATTGGGGAAAATTGGAGGGAGAGATGAACCTTGAGAGACTACGGACTCTGAAAAACAATCTGAGGGTTTTGAAGGGGCAGGGGGTGGGAAGTTGGGTAAGTCTGGTGGTGGGTACTATGGAGGGCACGTATTGCATGGAGTGCTGGGTGTGGTGCATAAACAATGAATTCTGGTACACTGAAAAGAAATTTAAAAAATTAAAAATAAAAAAGAAGACACCCCAGAGAGGTCTCTTGCTCCTTCCATCATGTGAGGACATAGCAAAAACACAGCTCCTTTGCAATAGAAAGTGGGCTCTCAGACACCAAATATGCCAGGCTCTAAAAATGTAAGAGATATATTTGTATTGTTTTAAAGACACCTATTTTATGGCATTCTGTTATAGCAGCCTATATACACTAAGTGGAAGCATGAAATTGCCAATATTCAGCCATTTTTTGCTTACAAAAACAACAATTTCAGATTATTGGTTTTTAACAGATGAAACAGAACCAGTATCAATGTCATCATTTCTTTGAATTTTATGATGCTCACTCAGCCAGAGTTAAATTTCTTTTAGGGTCTATGAAATATTATACACATCCATACACATCCTGAGGCTATATGCACTCTTCGTGTTTGCCTGAATAACAAACTGCCTAGTTACCAAGGCTTGGACTGACTAGTGACAAGCTACCATAATGCTGTATATACATCACAATGGCAAAAGCCTGCATCAGGGCCAGGGAGAGGCTCCCATCTCAGCTGCCTCTGTTTATTGACTCCTTGTGCTTATTAATGACAAAGATAAGAACCTCTCACTGTATTGCTTTTTCAAAAAAAAAAGAAATAAAAAAACAAACAAAAACAAGCCAAGTTCCTTAGAAAACTTTTATACTTTCTGTATATCTTCCTTTTATTCTTGGGGCCAAATTAAAACAAAACAACCCTTCCAGTTGAAGGCAATTATGAAAGTGATTAAGTTATCTTCACTGCTTTTGTTTGCTCATTTTAGCGTTTTATTTTTTATTTTTTTATATATTTTCAGTGTCCCAAGATACATTGTCTATGCACCACACCCAGTGCTCCATGCAATATGTGCCCTCCTTAATACCCACTACCAGGCTCACCTAACCTCCCACACCTTCCCCACCAAAACCCTCAGTTTGTTTCTCAGAGTCCAAAGTCTGTCATGGTTCATCTTCCCCTCTGATTCCTCCAAATTCACTTTTCCCTTCCTTCTCCTAATATCCTCCATGTTATTCCTTATCCTCCACAAATAAGTGAAACCATAGGATAATTGACTCTCTCTGCTTGACTTAGTTCACTCAGCATAATCTCTTCCAGTCCCATCCATGTTGATAATAAAAGTTGGGTATTCATCCATTATGATGTGGCATAATATTCCATCATATATATGGACCATATCTTCTCTATCTATTCCTCTGTTGAAGGGCACCTTGGCTCTTTCCACAGTTTGGTGATTGTGGTCATTGCTGCTACAAACTTTCACTACATCTATATCTTTGGGTTCAATACCCAGTAGTGCAATTGCTGGGTCTTGGGAAGCTCTATTTTGAATTTTTTAAGGAATCTCCACACTGTTTTCCAAAGTGGCTGTAGCAGCTTGCATTCCCACCAACAGTGTAAGAGGGTTCTCATTTCTCCACATCCTCTCCAACACATATTGTTTCCTGTCTTGTTAACTTTGGTCATTCTAACTGGTGTAAGGTAGTATCTCAATGTGGTTTATTTGAATTTCACTGATGACACAAAAATGGAAAAGCATTCCTCATTCAGTTTTGTTTTTGTTTTTTACAAATAAACCAATTTTAATGATATTATTTTGTATTTATATAGCGCCTTCTTCAAGGACCTTTCATGCTTTAGAGACATTATAACTAATTAATCACCACAACAACACTGTGAAGTAGGTATTACTTTCATTTCACAAGATAGGAAGACTGAAACACAGGGAAGTTAAGTGACTTGCCCAGGACCACACAGTTAAATTCACTGAAGAGCCAGGATGTTATAGTGTACAACAGAACTTCTTTCTTACCAGTAGGGAGTATGACATACAACAACTTGGGCTTTACATTGGAAGTTCTGTCTTAGTATGCCACAGATCACTGGACTTCTAGAAACTATACCAGTGTGCCATGTCCCTGACTGTTAGCTTCATTTTGCACTTCTGGCATGCATAATTCTTATAAGAGCATCTATAGTGTTTGACACTTCCTGTTCACCAGATTCAACTAACATGATATATTTACTATAGTGAACCAGCATATTATTCTGCAGGTTGTTCAAAAGATCTAGGTCTCTGCATACTATATTGTGATAGAGAATCCTGGATCAAGACGATAAAATATACTGCTGTGAGTTTCATGTAAAAATTTCATGTGAAAGTTAACTGCATTTGATTATGCTTGATGGTGAGCATTAAGATGACATTCAACAAATCAATAACCATAACAAATACCAGAGGCTGTGATGATTCATTCTAGTAAATGCACTACATCTGATGCACTAACTGCAATTAGGATCACTACTTCATTACATTTTATGGTTGTCCACTGTCATATGCCACCTGCTTATGAAGATGAATTTAATCAGGTTATACAGAGTATTGCCTATATTTTAAGATGACACCAAATTCTGAAATTCCTCCCAGTCAAAATATTATTTTTGATTTACTATCAGGGTGATGGAAGTAAGGACATATATTTCAGTCAATTTTCCTTGGCCTTTCCTACCATAATGTTTCATATTGCATGGTTCTGAGAATCAATGACTGCATTTTGCCAGCAACTAAGTATAACTACACAAGTTATGACTTGGGGTATCTGGCAAAATAACCATTCCAATTGGTCCACAGACCAAGCAGATCAAGAAGTGAAATGTAAGATGGTCTTGGGAAAAAGTATAATACTGATTTGGCCTCCATAAAACCCACCTTGAGTGCTCTGTTATCCATGTTTCTCAGACTCTCAAAAATTCTTGTCATTTTTCTTTCCCCAATGTAAAATTTTAGGTAGAATTGGAAAGACGTTTATCATATATGCTTGTATTATATACTTATTATGGTGTTTTATAGGCTTTAAAAAAATATCCAAATGTACCTAGATTCTCCTTTAATAGTGGTTTCTGTGATTGTGAGCTGACTTAAGTCTGGAAGCCACAATTTTCCACTTAGGGAATTGAAATTAGCTGTATGAGCTGAATTGGATCCCCCAAAATTCAAATGATGAAGTCCCATAACCCAGCATTTTAGAGTGAGACTCTTATTAGAAATAGGGCTTTTATAGAAGTAACTAAGGTAAAATGAGGTCATATAGGTGATCTCTAACCCAGTGTCAAACAATATCACACATTTCTTCTAAGAAAGAAGAAATTGTAACACAAAGATACAGGCGAAAGGTCATAGGAAGACAGAGGGTAAGATGGTCATCTGCAAGCAGAGAAGAGAGGCCTCCGAAGAAATTAACCTTGCAAGCAACTTGATCTTAGACTTCCAGCCTCTAGCTCTGAAGAAATAAAATTCTGTTGTTTAAGCCAGACAGTCATTACAACTTTGTTATGATAGCCCTAGTAATACATAATTCTTCTACTTGCCTGCTCATTTTTTTTTAGTTTATTTTATCCCTTAGAATACAGTGACATGTGAGCTATCATAGATTCTTAGAGATGAAAGCAACCTGATTGTTATTTAGGTCTTGCTGTTCATTAGCCAAAGTACACCCAACTTAAATCTGATAGTTAACAACTGGCATCTGGCCTCTATCGTCCCTGCATCCTATCATCCATTTAATACCAGGAAGGACAGTTTTATGTGAATCTTCTACTAGTAATCCCATCTTAGGAGAGATAATCCATACTGAACTTCCCAGAGATGATGTCAACCTCATTCATGTACATATTTTTTACTTAATTAAGTGGAAGGAGTGGTCTGAGATCTCCTAGGTAAGTTGTCTCCAGTCTCCTGAAATTAATCAGTTGTAGTACTCTTAATTCCCTGGGCCTCCCAAACTCTCCTTCAGATTTTCTTTCAAAGCAGCTTCAATATCTTCACCCCACTTACTGTAGGTCATTATCATGTTCTATTTACTTTTCTTAAGATTTTATTTATTTATTTATTTATTTATCAATTGATCAGAGACAGCAAGTGAGAGAGAGGGTGGGGCACAAGTAGGGAGAGTGGCAGCAGATGAAGAAACAGCTCTCTGCTGAGCCTGAAGCCCGATTCAGGATTGAACCCAAAACCATGGGATCATGACCTGAGCCCAAGGCAGATCCTTAACCAACTGAGCCACCCACGTGTCCCCATGTTCAATTTCTAAGGGACCGCCTGATAAGTGTCTCCAAGTACACTTTTGTCACAATGTTGAATCCTGAGTTATGAGGAAACCACTCCATTTCCCCCCAAGACTAACGTTCCATCTATTCTGCTCTTTCACTTACAAGATTCATCCCCACATGTGTTTCCTATTTTTGCCAGTATAGATTAGCCAGACTTGCAGTTCCTTTCATATGTAATTTCTTTCTTTTTGGAACAAAGACTGTGTTTACTCATTTGAGCTGGTTATCATATAGAGGTAATGGGAATGTAATGACAAGGTGGCTCATATTGTACACTATCAGCACAGGTTTTATCTGCAGGACACAAAGTCTTGGGAAACCTTCTCTTCAGGAGTAACAGAGAAAGAGCTTGCTATGGTGCTCCATATTGTCTAAGAAATCTGGCAGTTTAATAGTCTCAGACTAGTCCAAATGAATATCTCTATCCTAGGTTTCAGGGTTCCACTCTTTCCCTTTTAAGGTCCATATTTTGGCATAGAAGACCTGTAAACGCTGGATAGTCTCTTTTGCAGTTCTGTCATTATTACAATTAGAATTTGGGCCTTTCAGCAGTTTACCCCTGTAGTTCCAGAAGATGAGGGTTGTCATTGGTTAGGTTTTACAGAAGTAGACACAAAACTGGAGTTGAATGCACGATATATTTATTTTTGCATCAACACATGTGGAAAGAATGTGAAGACAGGAGAATTGGGGAGAGGAAGATGTTAAACTGAAAAGCAGGCCTGACATAACCTCAGCCAATATGGCAAAAATTCTGGAGTATATATTACCAATCAGCATTAAACTCAGCAGGTTGAAATACTTAGACCTTTATATGCCTGCTTTACTCATTTACTTTATATGGACTACCCTGGAAATTGCATGATGTTGGGTAAGTTGTTTTTTTGCAGCTGAGAGAGACCCTAAAAAAAACTGACACCTAGAGACTGTCTGCAGTCTGCATTTCCTGCAGTTGGGAGGCACATCTCTATGTTTACCATAATGGTCTCCTTAGACAAACCCATAAAATCCCTCTAGATTTCACAGCATACCTCCAGTTCGTAGTTGGCTGATCTGAACATGTTATTTACTTTTTTCAAGATTCCCAAAGCAGATTTTAAAAGCCAATCAACTCTATAATCCTCATAATCACTAACATCCTCATATTATTCAACTTCTGCACTTACTGTGTAAACAACTCTTTCATTAGCCCAATTCTCCTTCCAGTGAGCATCTTAGTAAATGTGATAGTACAGTATTTCAGTAATTACTGCAATCACAATAATATCAACTCTGGGTTCCTCATTGTTATCTCCAAAAGCCCATCTTAAGGCTCTCCAATCTTCTCCCAAAGGAATAGTTTGATAGAAGAAGGTTTTGTGCAAATAGAATATTTATACTATTGCTTTAGCCAACAGCGCTAATAAACAGGAAGAGTGAAAAGGGGGGAGAAGAAGCTTATTTTTTATTTTAAAAGATGTTCTATTGAAAGGAAGGAAGGAAGGAAGGAAGGAAGGTAAGAACGAATAAAGAAAGTAGGGAGGGAGGGAGGAAGGGAAGACCAGAGGATGGGAAGGGAAGGGAAGGAAGGGAAGGGAAGAGAAGGGAAGGGAAGGGGAAGGAAGGAAGAAAGGAAGGGAAGGAAGGAAGGAAGGAAGGGAGAAAGAAAGAAGGGAGGGAAGGAAGAAAGAATGAAAGAGAAAGAGATAAAGAGAAAAAGAGAAAGATTTGTTATTGATTGGACTGCTGCCATTAAAAATTGGTGCTTGATCTCACAGGCCCCTTGAGAATTCTGATGAAATGCAATGTAGAGCTGTCACCAGGGACATGACAGGAGGAACCATTTATCCATCGACTCCCGCCAGCCATTGATCAAGGGTGGCTGAAGGGTATTAACTGCCTGCATTTCCACACTGCATAATACTGAATACTGAGTATGTTCTTCAGGGAATCCCACAAAGTGGCACCAGAGAAACTTCTGGAGCCATAATTAAGAGTTATTAATGTGGACCCAAACATGGGTGGGGACTCACAAGTCACTTGCAATTAAATAGTCAAAGCCTTCATGTAATTGGTTACCATAAAAGTAGCTAAAATAACAGGTAGGACCAGAATTGTTTTAAGTGGTGCATGAGGGGCATTCAATGCACAGTCCCATTCATCAAGCAGTAGCGTTCAGGACTAGACCATGAATGGCTGATTAAACTTCTAGTACATCAGTGGGGTCTGGAGAAGCTGGAAGTCTTAAATATTGAGATCTGAAGCAAGGTCAAAATCAGAATATTTCAGAGCTTATGAACCTGAAAAATTCCTCTCTTCTCTCTTAGTTTGTTCTTTGATTCTTTGTATCACAGTGAGATGAAAATTCAAAATTTCAAATGACAAAACCAATTTGAGTTTTCCTTCTGCCCTTGTTTCCTTTTAAATATACATAAGGACAATGTGCAATTATTGACATTTTTAAAAGAGCTTTATTTTTCTTTGAGCAATTTTAGGTTGCAAATTGCAACCTAAATTGCAAAATTGAGATCAAAGTACAGAGGTTGCCTATATATCACTAGTCCCTATTCATAGCACAATTATCAATGTCACTCAACAGTATGGTAAATTTGTTGCAATTACAAACCTCCATTGGCAAATCATAATCTATATGCATAATCAAACTCTGTAATTTACACTAGGATTTACTCTTGGGATACTACACCATGTGTATGGAAAACCATAAAATGTCATCTATCATATTGTACATAATATTTCCATTGCTCTGAACATTCTCTTTTCTATGCCTATTTATCCCTCTTCTCACCCAGAAAAACCACTCATCTTTTTATTGTCTCCATACTTTTGCCTTTTCTAGACTATCATATAATTGTGATCAGATAGTAATTTTCAGGTAGGGTTATTTCACATGATAATATTAATTTAAGGTTCTTCCATGTCTTTGCATGGCTTAATAACTAATTTCTTTCTAGAACTAAATATTCTATGCCTGGATATACCACAGTTTCTCTATTAACCTACTGAAGGATATTTTGGTTCCTCTAAGTCTTGTCAATTAAATGAACAAAGTTGTTATAAACATCCATGTGTAGGGTTTTGTATGGACAGATATTTTCAGCTTCTTTATGTAATACCAAGAAGCATGAATTACTGGATCATGAGGTAGGAGTATGTTTAGTTTTATAGAAATCACTAGACTATTTACCAAAGTAGCATTACCATTTTGCATTATTAGCGGAACTGTGTGAGAATTCCTGTTATTCCACATCCTCATCAACACTTGGTGTTCTCAGTGTTCCAAGTTTTGGACATTCTAATAGGTGTTTATTGGTATCTTATTGTTATGCTGATGACATATGATATGGAGCATCTTTTCATGTGCTTATTTGCCATCTGTATACCAACACTGATAATGTCTATTAAGATCTTTGGCCCGTTTTTAAATGAATTATATTTTTTATTGTAAAATCAATTAACACAGAGTGTATTATTAGTTTCAAAGGTAGAATTTAGTGATTCATCATTTGCATATAACACCCAGTGTTCATTACATCAAGTGACCTCTAATGCCCATCACCCAGGTACAAAATCTCCCCACCCAACTTCCCTACAGAAACCCTCACTTTGTATCCTATACTTAAGAGCCTCTTAAAGTTTGTCTCCCTCTCTGATTTTATCTTATTTTATTTTACCTGCCTCTTAGTCATCTGTTATTTTCTTAAATTCCACATATGAGGGAAATCATATGGGATTTGTATTTCTCTGGATGACTTTGTTTCCTTAGAATACTATGCTCTAGGTGCATCCACATCATTGCAAGTGGCAATATTGCATTCCTTCTGATGGCCAAGTAATAATCCATTATTTTCTTTATCCATGCATCTGTCCAAGAACATCTGGGCTGTTTCCATATTATGGCTGTTGTGAGCATTGTTGCTAAAACATGGGGTACAAGTGACCCTTCAGATTACTATGTTTGTATCCCTTGAATAAATATTTAGTAGTGAAATTGATGGGTTGCAGGGTAGCTCTATTTTTAATTTTTTGAGGAACCTCCATGCTGTTTTCCACAGTGGTTGCACCAGCTTGCATTCCCACCAACAATGTAAGAGGGTTCCCCTTTTTCTGCATCCTCATCATCTGTTTTTCACTGAGTTGTTAATTTCAGTCATTCTGATCTGTGTGTGGTAGTAACTATATCATTGTGGTTTTGATTTGTATTTCCCTGATGCTACGTGATGGTGAGCAATTTTTCATGTGTCCATTGGCCATTTTTCTGTATTCTTTGAAGAAATGTCTGTTCATATCTTCTGCCCATTTCTTGACCAGATTGTTTGTTTTTGGGGTGCTGAGTTTGAGAAGTTCTTTATAGATTTGGATACTAGACCTTTATCTGATAAGTCATTTGCAAATATTCTCTCCTATACTGTAGGTTAGCTTTTAGTTTTTGTCACTGTTTTCGTTGCTGTGCAAAAGGTTTTTAAGTTGATGAAGTCCAATACTTCATCTTTGCTTTTGTTTCTCATGCATTCAAATGTGTCTAGAAAAAAGTTGCTGTGGCTGAGGTCAGAAAGGTTACTGACTCTGTTTTCCTCTAGCATTTTGATGGAATCCTGTCTTACATTGAGGTCTTTCATCCATTTTATCTTTGTGTATGATGTAAGAGAATGATTCTCTTTCCTTCTTCTGCATGTTGCTGTCCAATTTTCCCAACACCATTTACTGAAGAGACTGTCTTTTTTCCATTGGATATTCTTTCCCACATTGTCAAATATTAGTTGCTCATAGGGTTGAAGGTTCATTTCTGACTACTCTTACCAGTTCCATTGGTCTGTGTTTTTAGTTTTGTGCCAGTACGATTGTCTTGGTGATTATAGCTTTGGAATACAGCTTGAAGTCCAGAATTGTGATTTCACAAGTTTTGGTTTTCTTTTTCAACATTCTTTTGACTGTTAGGCATCTTTTGTGGTTCCATACATGTTTTAGGATTGTTTAGTCCAACACTGAAAAATATTAAGGCATTTTCATGGGGATTGCAAATGACTCTGTTCATTGCCTTTATATCCTGCCAATTTGCTGAATTCCTGTATGAGTTCTTTTGGGTAATTTTGTCGCAGAGTCTTTTGGGTTTTTCACATAGAGTATCATGTCATTTTCACATAATGAAAGTTTGACTTCTTCTTTGCTGATTTGGATGCCTTTTATTTCTTTTTGTTGTCTAATTGCTGAGGCTAGTTGAACAACAGTGATGAGAGTGAATATCCCTGCCATATTCCTGACCCAAGGGGAAAAGCTCTCAGTTTTTCCCCATCAAGGATGATATTCATTTTTCATATATGGCTTTCATGATGTTATGTTTCCTCGTTCCTACCCTGTAGAGAACCTTATTCAAAAAATTATGCTGTATTTCCTTTTATTGTGTTATGTTAGTCACCATAAAATACATCATTCTTTTTTCTTTAAAATTTCTTTTCAGTGTTCCCGAATTCATTGTTTATACAACACACCCAGTGCTCCATGCATTAAGTGCCCTCTATAATACCCACCACCAGGCTCAACCAACCCCATACACCTCCCCTTCAAAACCCTCAATTTGTTTCTCAGAGTCCACAGTCTCTCACGTTTCATCTCCCCCTCCAATTTCCCCCAAGTCACTTCTTTCCAACTCCCAATGTCCTCTGTGTTAGTCCTTATGCGCCACAAGTAGGTGAAACTATGGGATACCTGACTCTCTCTGCTTGACTTATTTCACTCAGCATAATGTCTTCCAGTCCCTTCCATGCTCATACAAAAGTTGGGTATTCATCCTTTCTTATGGAGGCATAATACTCCATAGTATATATGGACCATATCTTCTTTATCCATTCATCTGTTGAAGGGTATCCTGGCTCTTCAGGGATATGCCCAACTGTAGCAGACTTCTGAAAGTTCCAGTTTTTCACTTTGTTGCTTTTAATAATTTCCAGTATCCTCCATAAGCAAAATCCCTCCCCTCTGAGGTTTATATTCTGATATATTGCTTCAGATTTGGATCTCTACACCTTCTACTTTGCAAAAAATTGTTCCTTTTCTATTTGTAGAATGGAAGCAAATCTTTTCTCAGATCTCCCATTGAATTTTGAAGGTGTTCAGAGTTATTGATAACTATCTAGCTGAGTTCCAGAGACTAGACGAAATTAGGGTCCTCCTATTCCTCTCTCATCTTAACTCTTCCCAAGATTAATTTCTTATTGTTGAATTTTAGGTTTTTTTTTTCTATTTTAGATAATATTCCTTTGTGAGATATATATTTGGTAAATATTTTCTTCCAATCTGTGGCTTGTCTTTTCATTTTCTTGACATTATCTTCTGCAAATCTTTTTAATTTTTTAAAATTTTAATCTTTTTTTTAATTTTAAGGAACTCCAGCTTATCAATTAATTATTTGCATAAACAGTGAATTCTGGACCACTGAGAATAAATTTAAAAAAATAAATAAAATTAAAAATATTCTCTTTATTAAAAAAAAAAGATCAAAGCTTCTGCACAGCAAAGGAAACAGTCAACAAGGAGGCAACCCAAGGGTGGGAGAAGATATTCACAAATGACAGTACAGACAAAGGGCTGATATCCAAGTTCTATAAAGAACTCCTCAAACTCAATACACACAAAACAGATAATCGTGTCAAAAAATCGGCAGAAGACATGAACAGACACTTCTCTAAAGAAGACACATTAATGGCTAACAGACACATGAAAAAATGTTAATCATCACTAGCCATCGGGGAGATTCAAATCAAAACCATATTTGATGCTCTTGCCTACGATTTTGTATCCAAAAAGTCATTGCCATACTCAAACTCATCTAGGTTTTCTTCTTTTTTCATCTTTTCTTTTCTCTTTTCATCTTTTTTCTTCTAGGAATTTTGTAGTTTTTCATTTTACATTTAGGTCTATGATCCATTTTGAGTTGTTTATTTGTTTTTCTAAATATTTATTTGATGGAGAGAGAGAGAGAGAGAGAGAGAGAGAGATATCACAAGTATGTAGACAGGCAGGCAGGCAGAGAGAGAGAAGGAAGCAGGCTCCCTGCTGAGCAGAGAGCCTGATGTGGGGCTCTATCCCAGGATGCTGAGATCATGACCTGAGCTGAAGGCTGAGGCTTTAACCCACTGAGCCACCCAGGTGCCCCTATTTGTTTGTTTTTATGAAGGATATAAGGTTTGTGTTTCTCTTGCTCCTTTTTGGAATATCTGTTGACTATATTTACATGGGTCTACTTTTGGGCTCTGTATTCTGTTCCACTGATCTATTTGCCTGTTCTCCTGCCAATATCACACCACCTTAATTACTGTAACTGTATAGTAAGTCTTGAGGTGAAGTTATACCATTCTCCAAATTTGTTCTTGTCCTTTACTATTGTGCTGGCCATTCTGGGTCTTGCATCCCATAGAAACTGTGGGATCAGTTTGTGGATATCACAAAATAATACTAAGATTTTGATAAGTATTGTTCTGAATCTATAGATCAAGTTGGGAAGAACTAAAATCTCAACAATACTGAATTTTACTATCCATGGATAAGGAATATCTCTCCATTTATTTAGGTTTTTTTTTATTTTATTCATCAGGATTTTGTAGTTTCTCTCATAGATTTTACATATCTTGTTAGATTTATAACTACATATCTCATATTAAGGGGTACTATTATGAGCAGGTGTTTTTTCCTTTTTTTAACATGATTTTTATTTATTTATTTGACAGACAGAGATTACAAGTAGGCAGAGAGGCAGACAGAGAGAGAGGAGGAAGAAGGCCCCCTGCGAAGCAGAGAGCCTGATGTGGGGCTTGATCCCAGGACACTGGAATCATGACCTGAGCTGAAGGCAGAGGCTTCAACCCACTGAGCCACCTAGGTGCCCTTGTTTTTTCCTTTAATTTTTTTTTTTATGTTATGCTAGTCACCATACAGTACATCATTAGTACTAATTGATGTAGTGTTCCATGATTCATGGTGTGTGTATAACACCGAGTACTCCATGCAATCTGTGCCTTCCTTAATACCCATCACCAGGTTTATGCGTCTCTCCAGCCCCCTCCCTTCTAAAACCCAATTTGTTTCCCAGAGGCCAGAGTGTTTCATGGTTCGTCTTCCCCTCCAATCCCACCCCCACCTTCATCTTTCTCCTAATATCCTCCATGTTATTCCTTAGGTACCACAAATAAGTGAAACCATATGATAATTGACTTTCTCTGCTTGACTTCTTTCATTTAGCATAATCTCCAGTTCCATCCATGTTGATGCAAAAGTTGGAAATTCATCCTTTCTAATGGCTGAACAATATTCCATTGTGTATATGATCCAAATCTTCTTTATCATTCATCTGTTGAAGGGCATATTAGATGTTTCCACAGTTTGGCCACTGTGGACATTGTTGCTATGATCATTGGGGTATGGCCCTTCTTTTCACTACATCTGTATCTTTGGGGTAAATGCCCAGTAGTGCAAATCCTGGGTCATAGGATAGTTCTATTTTATTTTTTTTAATTTTATGCTATTTGAGAAGAGAGAGAGTTTGACTTCTTCATTGCCAAGTTGAATAACTTTGATTTCTCTTTGTTTGATTGTTGTTGCTAGGACTTCAAATCTATGTTGAACAAGAGTGGTGAGAGTGCCCATCCTTGTCGTGCTCCTGATCTCATTCTGGAGGCTGTGAGCTTTTTCCCATTGAGGATGATATTAGCTGTGGGTTTTTCATAGATAGACTTTATGAAATGAAGTTGAGGAATGTTCCCTCTATCCCTATACTTTGAAGCGTTTTAATCAGGAACAGATGCTGTATCTTGTCAAATGCTTTTTCTGCATCAATTGAGAGGACCATGTGGTTCTTCTCTCTTCTCTTATTGATTTGTTCTATCACACTCATTGATTTGCGAATGTTGAACAATCCTTGAAACACCTGGTCATGGTGGATAATCTTTTTAATATCCTGTTGGATCCTATTAGTTAGGAGCTTGATGAGAATCTTAGCATCCATATTCATCAGGGATATCAGTCTGGAATTCCCCTTTTTGGTGGGGTCTTTTCCTGATTTGAGGATCAGGGTAATGCTGGCTTCATAAAACGAGTCTGGAAATTTTCCTTCTGCTTCAACTTTTTTGAAATAGCTTCAGGAGAATAGGTATTATTTCTTCTTTGAATGGTTGGTAGAATTCCCTAGGGAATCCGTCAGGTCCTGGGCTCTTGTTTTTTGGGAGATTTTTGATCACTGCTTCAATTTCGTTACTAGATATCAGTCTATTCAGGTTGTCAATTTCTTCCTGGTTCAATTTTGGAAGTTTACAGTTTTCCAGGAATGC
>ML101232.1:39698-117515 GCA_003697995.1 Taxidea taxus jeffersonii | reverse complement strand
TTTTTTTTTTTCTTTTCAAATTGTTGTTATTAATCCTGCTTGGTATTTGAGTTTATTTCTGGTCCAAAAATTATTCTTTAAGGAGTAAGGACTATTCTGCTTGTTTTTCAAGTTTTCATCTCCATGTCATTTTTCTCAAACTCCTAATATTCAATAGCCGATATTTGCCCAGTATGCAGTATTCTTGATTATATACTCCCTACCTCTTCTGTTTTCTTTATGATTTTCATTTCACTGAGTTTTCGAGCTATGCTCTGAGATCAGTCTAGTCATTGGTCATTCAGATAAACCTGTGCACCATCATGAGAAAGTTCAGGAGGGAGGATGTAGTGCTAGCACACTAAACTTTTTATGCTGGTTTGCTTGGGGTTGGTTTACACCTTTAAAGTAATAGGATTCCAAACCTCTTGATGGGGAGACTACCTCAGTCAGGGGGCAGTTTCAGATTTCCAGGCTCATCCCAGATGGAATTTCAGTCTGCCAGATCCTGGGATGATTCCAGCTTCTAGAGGAAGTACCAGTGCTGATGGTTTTTGAAGTTGAGTTTATTCTTAGATCCAATTGGATACTTACTGGAATCACTTCTTTTTTCCCTTTGTGCCCTGTTTATAGGCCCACCCACTTGCTTTTATCACCCTGATGTGGGTCCTGGGTATTGTTATCATTTGTCCCTGGGTCAGTTTCCTCGAGAGCCGGTGAGTTCCATTTACTTTCCCTCCTCAGTCAGCTCAGGCTGCTATAATAGAGGACCACATGCTGTGGAGCTTTAACAACAGAAATTTATGTCTCCATTCTGGAAGCTGGAAGTCCAAGATCAAGGTGTCATTAGGTTTGGTTTCTTTTGAGGCCTCTCTCCTTGGCTTGCAGGTGGCCATCTCTTTGCTGTGTCCCCACGTGGTCTTTCCTTTGTGTGCACATTCCTGGCGTCTTTCTGTATGTCCAAATTTTCTCTTCTTCTAAGGACACCCATCAGACTGGATCAGGGCCCATCCTAATGACCTCATTTAACCTCAGTTAACTTTTTAAGGTTTTTAAGGTCTTATCTTCAAATTTAGTCACATTCTGAGGTACTGAAGGTTAAGGGTTCAACAGGTGAATTTGGGGAACAGAGTTTAGTCTGTAACACACTACCTTAGTGCAGGTTTTGTTGTTGGTAGAAAGGTTAGTTGAGAGCCTGAATGGAAGTCCCCTAATTTGTTATTCAATCATTTTGACTTTCAAGCAAATTATGTTGAATGGGATGGTACCATTTGCTCCTTTAAGATAAATAAGTGGGGATGCCTGGGTGGCTCAGTTGGTTAAGTGGTTGCCTTTGGCTCAGGTCATGATCCCAGCATCCTGGATCGAGTCCCACATCAGGCTCCTTGCTCAGCAGGGAACCTGCTTCTCCCTCTGCCTCTGCCTGCCACTCTGTCTGCCTGTGCTCGCTCCTGCTCTCTCTGACATAAATGAATAAAATCTTAAAAAAAAAATTAAGATAAATAAGTGAACTAGCTCTTTATTGTCTTTTTTTTTATCCTTAGCCAGTAATATTTTGTGTAAGTAACTCTTCAGTAGTGTAAATACATGGTCATTCCTTTTTTTCTCCCCTCTCAATTTCTTCTATTTCTTGGTAAGGAAATGAGTTCAATGCCTTAGGGAAGATTCAATTCACAGTCTCTATGTCAGAGCCACTGCATTTCTCACAACTGGCCTACGTGTGTTTGTGGGGATTTGAATCTGTGTTACTATGTTCTGGATTTACCTGCTTTGGGAACTCAGTTCTTTTTTTTCTTTCTTGGCACACTTTCTCTGTTTCTTCATATTTAGTCCCACACTCTGCCCCAAGCTCTGACAAATTTGAATTTTTCAAAAAGCACAGAGATATGCATTATACTGATTATGTCTGTTATTTGTGGTCTTTCTAGTTTATAATAATTTTTTTCATTGGGCTATTTTACTCTTTTGCTGCCTTCATTTTTATATTTTGCCTTTTATCTCTCATTGAATTTATGATCTCCAAAATAGCAATTTAAAATAGCTATCCAATGATATATGTATCCACAACAGAGTTTGTTGCCAAGCATACAAAATGAATGGGTTCCTTATTCAAATGTTAAATGCCTACATACAGAGTCTATGTATAGAACTGAGATCAAGATCTGGAATTGGATTCCACAATGGATATCATCAGGATGACAGCTTTCAGTGGACTTAGGATTTCATTGAATTTAGTAGTCCATCAATGCTATCAATAAAACGATTGATTCTCTTCTGTGCATGGTCTCAAGAGCCAAGGGAAGTTCATGTCTTGGCCATGCTGAACTATTTGCTGTGACCTACACTTTCCACACTGGTTCTTTTCTGGCTCATGAGCATGACTTTCCATCTGCCGAGAATACTTTTCCTCTCTTGACCACTGGGAAGCCATCCCTGATCCCAGACTAGCCTAGGTGTTCTCTCAGGGCTTCCATAGATCCTAGCTGTTCCTCCTGAGCATGTATATGCTGATTTGCACGTGACTGTTAATAAGTCTGTCCCTCCTTTTTGTCTAAAGGTCCTTTCTGTGCCATGGATGTCTTTGGAAGCTAATGAAGCCTATGAATCGTATTTAGATTCATGATTAGAATCATTTTTTAAATGTATAAAATAAAACACATTGAGTTCTTCCTCAGGGCAAGATGGAATAAGCACATCCCACTCTGTCTCCAAGCAAATGCTGCTCTAGGAGTTGGTTGCATGGTGAAGACAGAATCTGAAGTACCCCTGAACTAGCTGTAAAATATTATTTTCCCTTTCTAAAACCATCCAGCCTGGATTCAGTACAGCCCAAATCCCAAAAGTAGGCACTGGTGCCAATAGAGAGAACCCCAGGAGAAGCACTACAGTGAGCAGAAAGGAGGTCTCCTAATATTTAGAAGGAGTGGAGAAATCCCCTGTACAGTTTTGTTTTTTCTTCTCTGTTCTCTTGTGACCCAACCCTCCAAGCAATCCTGTGGACTCAGGAGCACGAGAGCTCTCAGAAGCCTTAAACTGAAGGAGGAAAGTCTTCCCTCTGATCAGAGGAGCTGTGGCCCCAAGAGCATGGGGAATAAACCCCTAGAACTTTTTTTTTTTCTCTCATCTTCTCACCATTTGTCCCTGGGTGCAGATACAGTTAGGGGAAGTGTATAGAAGAGCAGGCTAAGTAAAGCCCCAGATCTCTGGCCAGAGGACCAAAAAGTTGAGCCCCTGGAAACTGGAAAGTACCAGAGAGAGGGAAGAGCTAGAGAAAGCAACCTCATGAAGTTGTTAATGAACTTCTGGGCTCACCCTTGAGATTCACAAGAATAGACTGACCCTAAATAGCATACCATTGCTTTTGAGAACTGAACTACAAATAAGATCATTGCCCAGGTTTTGGACTGCCACCTAATAATGTACCCAGGGACAGATCTGAAGTCATGGAAAACAGACCATATATTAGAACTACAACCCATAGAAGACTGGTTGGAACTTGTGACCTGAATTGAACCTGGAAGATTCTTTGTTTAAAAAAAAAAAATCAACATTCCCCATAGGATTTGGTCACAGTCTAGAGTCCTATAGTCTTGTAACATAATCATCAAATATCCAGGATACAGTTAAAAATTACTCAGCACATATGAAGAATTGGGAGGAATCTCAGTTTGTATGGGAAAAGACAGTCAACAGAAGCCAATGCTTAGATGACACAGAATTTTAAACAGCTATTCTAAAATACTATAACATGTAAAATGAATAAAAAGATAAAAAGTCCAAAAAAGAAATGTAAGATATAAAGAAGAGCTGGAAGGAGACTTTAGAATGGAAAAACACTATAACTAAAATTAAACTCGCACTGGATAGGCTCGTTAGCAGAAAACACCAAAATGTCTCTTTTCATAGAAGTCCTAGAAATAAAAGATATATGTCCAGAAAATGTTTGAAGAAACAATGGCTGAAAACTTGCCAAATTTGGAGAAAGACATAAACCTACAGACTCAAGAAGTCTAGGAAACTCCAAACAAGATAAACGAAAGAAATCCATGCCTAGACACAAACTGCTGAAAACTAAAGAAAGAATATACTTAAAGATTTTTATTTATTTACTTATTTTTGTGAGGGAGTGTGAGCATGAGTTGGGAGGGAGAGGCAGACTCTCCACCGAGCTGAGAGCCTGATGTGGGACTTGAACCCAGGACCCTGGGTTCATGACCTGAGCTGAAGGCAGCCACTTAACCAACTGAGCTGCCCAGGCACCCTATTTAAAGCACCCAGAGAAAAATTACACGTTAACTTACAGGGGAGTGTAATTTAAATAGCCACAGATTTCTCCAGAAAGAAATGAAACATTTTTGAAGAACATTTTAAAAGAACTGTCAACCCATAATTCTATATCCCATAAAAATTCCCTTCAGGGGGCACCTGGGTGGCTCAGTGGGTTAAAGCCTCTGTCTTCGGCTCAGGTCATGATCCCAGAGTCCTGGGATCGAGCCCCGCATCGGGCTCTCTGCTCTGTGGGGAGCCTGCTTCCTCCCTCTCTCTCTGCCTGCCTCTCTGCCTACTTGTGATCTCAGTCTGTCAAATAAATAAATAAAATCTTTAAAAAAAAAAATTCCCTTCAGGAATGAAGATGAAATAAAGACATTCTCAGGTGAAGGGAAACTAAGAGACTTTGGTATCACCAGCTCTGTTACTAAAGGAATTTCTTCAGACAGATGGTAAATGACACCAGAAGGCAAGCTGAGACCAGAAGAATTAAGAAAAAAACAACAGAAATGGTGAATACCTGGGTAAATGTAATATTCTTCATCTTTTAAGTTTTTAAAGATATAGTTTGGTTAAAAACAAAAATTATAACATTGTTTAGTGGGATTTTCAGTGTATGTTGATGTGACAAATGCGACAACCCAACAAGAGGGAGGGAGAGTAAGGGAATGTATGTGGTGTTAATATATCACTTGAAGTGGTAGATACCAATTCTATATAGACTACGAAAAGTTATATATGTCTATTTGAATCCCCAGAACAACTTAAACATTACACAAAGAGATACACAGTAAAGATGCAATAGATAAAATAGAAGCTAAAAAAATGTTTAAACTAGAAGAGAAAAGAAACTACAAGGAAAGGGGAAAGCTAGAAACTAAAAATAGACAAGCAGAAAACAAATAATAAAGTGGTAGACTTAAATCCAAAGATATAAGTAATTACATTAAATGTAAATGGACTAAACTCACTAATTAAAGCACAGGTTGTCAGAACAAATTTTTAAAATGACTCAATTATATTGTCTCTAAGAAACTCACTTCAAATATAATGACCTATGTAGTATAAACATAAAAGATGGAAAATACATATCACTATTGAAAAGAAAGCTGTAGTGGCTGCAGTAGTATCAGACAAAGCAGACTTTAGAACAAAGAATAAAAAAGGCAATACATAATGATAAAAAGCGTAACTTATCAAGAAGATGCATAATCCTAAATTTGTTTACCAAATAAAAGAGCTTGAAAATATATGAAGCAAAAACTAACAACCCAAAGAAGAGATAGACAAATCCACAATAATAGCTAGACACTTCAATAGTCCTCTCTTGGTCATAAGTAGAACTAGGAGATAGAAAGCTTAAAAGGGCCTATACTATAAATTACTGGTTTGAACTGACACTTATAGAATACTTCACCCCCAAGCAGCACAGTACATATTCTTCTCAAGTACACATGGCACTGTCACCAGATAAATCATATCCTGTGTCATAATAAAATTTTTTAAACAAATTTAGAGAATGGAAATCATGCAAAGTATCTTCTCTGACTATAATGGAATTAAACTAGAAGTCAATAACATATGATAACGGGAAAAATTCCAGACCCTTGGAAATGAAACAATACCTAAATGATCCATGAGTCAAAAAAGAATTCCCAGGGAAATTAGAAAATATTTTGAATGGAATGACTATGAAAATATATACCAAAACTTATGGGATGCAGGTAAAGCAGAGCTTAAAGGAAAATTTACACAATTAAAATGCTCATATTTGGAATGAGAAAGCTATCAAACCAATTATCCAAGATGCTATATTAAGAAATTAGAAAAAGAAGAGCAAAATAAACCCAAAACAAGCAAAAGAAAAGGAATAATAGAAATAAGAACACAAGTCAATCAAATTGAAAACAATTTCAAAACAGAGAAAAGCAGTGAAACCAAAACTTGGTTCTTTGAGAAGATTAATGAAATGGATAAATCTCAAATGATAATTCTAGGAAAAGAGAGAACACAAATAACCAATATCAAGGATAAGAAATAGGTTATCACTACAAACTCTGTTGATAAATTCAACAATTGAGATAAAATGGACGAATTCTGCAAAAAACACAAACTACCCAAATTCCCCTGAGATGAAATATAGGTAAGTTGAGTAGCCCTATAACTGTTTTTTAAAAAGGAATTTGTAGTTAGAAACCTATTTTCTGAAATCTCCACGCTCAGATCATTCTAGCAGGCTCTACAAAATACTGCTAGTGCTGGTTCACACTAGCAAATTCTACCAAATAGCTAAAGAAAAAATACAACGAATTCTACACAGTCTTTTCCAGAACATAGAAGGGGAGGTAACACTTCTCATATAAGAGGAACACTTCTCAAATAATAAGGCCAGCGTTAGCCTGATACTGAAGCCAAACAAAGATGGTACAACAAAAGCAGAGTACAGAACAATACCCACCAGGAACACAGTTGCAAAAATTCTCAACAAAATATTGGCAAATATCTAGCATACATAAGCACATGAAGAACTGTTCAATACCAGTGACCATTAAAAGCAATACAAGTTAAATCCTTATGAGATATAACTACATGCCCAGAATGGCAAAATAGGATACTGAAAATAAAAAAATACTGATCATACTGAGCACTAATGACAATGCAGAGCAATTGGAATTCATACATTCCTAGTGGGAATGCCAAATGGCACAGTCCCTCTGGAAAACCACTTGGTGGTTTCTTATAAAGCCAACAAAGACTTGCCTATGATTCAGCAGTTCTACTCCTGGGGATTTCCCAAGTGAACTGAAAACTTCAGTTCCACAAAAATCTACCTGAATGTTTAGAACAGCTCTGTTCATACTCATCAATATCTAGAGACAATCCAAATGTCTTTCTGTAGCAGAATGTGAAAGTAAACAGGGGTGCATCCCTACGGTGGAATACAACTGTTTAGCAATAAAAGGGATGAACTATTGACACACATAACACTTGGATGAATCTCAAAGGGTCATGCTGAGTGAGAGAAGCCAATCTCGGAAATTCTATATACTGTATAATTCCATTTATATGAGCTTTTTGAAAAAATGAAACTATAATGACAGAGACAAATCAGTCTTTTCCAGGGGTGAGAGATTAGTGGAGACAATGTTTTGTTTGTTTTTTTCCTCACCCAAGTTCACACACCACCTTGGAAGAGGGTCTGTGGACCCCAGTTTAAAAACCCATCCTCTGCTATATATTATATAGAAATTGTCTTTTTTGTTTGTTCTTCTATGTCCTGTGCCTAGAGGAGTGGACCGACATATGGTAGGCACTCACTTGTCTGGTTAATAGAAGAATAAATGAGGGCACCTGGGTGGTTCAGTCGGTTAAGCATCTGCCTTTGGCTCAGGTCATGATCTCAGGGTCCTGGGATTGAGCCCCACTTTGGGTTCTCTGCTCAGCAGGGAGTCTGCTTCTCCCTCTCCCCCTCCCTATATACCCTCCCTCCATCTCTCTCTCAAATAAATAAAGTCTTTAATAAAAGAGAATAAATGAATGAACAAACTACTTAAGGACAAACATACAATATATTGAGAGACTCTAGAGACTTTTTGAAAAATGTTTAACCCAATGTATGATCACTGTTCATAATTATGAATTGGACTGCCTCTAATTAACTCCTCTAACTGTACTTTTCTGGTTGGGCCACTGACCAAGTTTTGTCTGGTGTTGTGGTACCTGCTCCCGAGCAGGTGTGGTACCTGTTCCTGAGCATCTCTTGTTTCCATCTGGTAGAGGGAAACAATTAAATCCTTTCTCAGAATTATTCAGCTTGCTGTCACCAAAGAGGTCGATAACTGTCCACAAGGTACACATTGCAATTAGTGTTTGAGATTTCTCAGGCCCTTCAGGACAGGACTTGGTAGGTGCAATGCTGAGGCTATAATGAGATTCTGTCAATGGACATCATTCAAGCTTAACAAGGAGTCCGGGGTGAGGAGCAGAAGTGGGCAAGTGCAGGAGGGCACTTTGCATGAGAGGGCACCCTTGGGAAATTGATGGGTACCCGAAAACTAAAGTTGGTGTTAGAACCAGAGAGCCCTCCACATGGCCAGCCAGTAGTAAGGGCTGGTGAGAACAATCACCAGAAGGTTCTGGAAGAGTTGAACAAACCTAAAGAACGGCTACACTTTCCTGACCCTGTCA
Organism: Taxidea taxus jeffersonii; assembly: GCA_003697995.1. Lineage (NCBI taxonomy): Eukaryota > Metazoa > Chordata > Mammalia > Carnivora > Mustelidae > Taxidea > Taxidea taxus. Next base: position 109,079 of record ML101232.1, on the reverse strand, counting down.
TGTATCAGAAGTCTCCTTGAGGGTCCCTGGCAGGGCTGTTCCAGACCTGAATAAAAGATTGGAAAAGGCTATTACCTTATTTCCTTAAGTCAAGTATGAGATGCCCTTGGATGTAAGATCCACCATTATTTTATATAAGAAGGGAAAACACTGTCAGTAGACTGAGGGGTGCCTTTAACAACAGTCCTGACTGAATCAGGAGTCGATCACAGTGGAGTTTTTTTGAAATTAATCTTCATCTCTTCTGAGACATTTAGCAATGGAACAGATATCTCGATGACAGAAAGTAACACAGCTTGTCTGTCCTTGTTGGTATCTCCCTTTCTGAGGTTTCTGAGGCACTTGGTTGTTCCTTTGCAAGAAAACATGGACTTAATGATCAATCCTCTGTGACAAATATTCGTTACTAATACCACATTTACATCCTACTGTTTGGCTTCTGTGCCTTTTTGAGTACAAAATAGTTCATTTCAATGCTGAATCACGGTGGAATTTTTTTTTTTTTTTTTTTTTTTTTTTTTTGGAGAACATTTCTAAATGGCAGTCAAGCTCTCGGGTTGAAGTAACAGATGCACATGCCTCACAATCGAAGTGAGGACGGTGTGAGAAGCCAAGTGGATACACAAACAGAGGCAAAGGCAGTGATGTCCCCAACCACTTAGACCAACGGCTAAGGCATGGCTGACTGGGATGCATCTGGATTCTAGAGCTGTTACATTGCGAAAAACTACATCTTGGAATCAGTAGAATACAACGATTCTGTCAGATTCCGTGATCTGGGAGAGAGTCCTGCATCTAAGACATGTTTCTCGAACGTCCTCTGTTTGCCGGGGAATGTTCTGGGCCTATGGTGGGAAGCCAGCTAGATGATTTCCTTGACTGCATGGAGCTCACTCACACTGAGTAGGGAGAACATGGGATAAATGAATAACCAGAAAAGTAATGACGTTGTTTTGAGTGCAGTGAAAGGGCCCGGGTGTGTCAAACATTTATGATAAGTCTTCTCCAATCTTGCTGATTCCCAACTGAGTGGACATTTTGATTTCGGTCTCTGAGAGTGACTGAGAGCCTGCAGGGTGATCGCCTGCCAAGGTTTGCCCAGGACGAAGGGGTTTCCTGGGATGTGGGAATGGCAGTCCAGAAATGGGCAGTCCCAGTCACCCTGGCACAGTTGGTCTCCCGGCAGCGTTCCAGCTCAGTTTCTTTTTGGTTTAATATTTGCATTACTATCTCCGTATCCAGTGAAGTTTGATGCTAAACTTAAAACTGTGACTTATTTTCTTCCACTTCCATCTCTTCTATTTGCATAAAAAGAGGTTAATTTGATAGATAGGAGTAAAATCTTATAATCCCCAAATGCATTCAGTCAGTGAACAGCACTGATTAAGCTCCTACGTCACGTCCTGGAGGGGGGGCTGCAGGGGTGGGGCGAGGTGGCCACGAGGGGGAGGAGCGCCTGTCTCAGAGGCTGGAGGAAGACTGACTGTCCACCAAGTACTCCAGGAGTTGCCAGGAGGTGGGTGTCTGATGATGCAGAGGTGAGGAAGGCAGGGGAAGCTGCCTTCTGTTTGTAATTTTCTTTCACTTTAGATGAACAATACAAACCACAGGCTTCAAAGAACAGCAATTTTCTTTGCCTTTGAAATGAGGTAAGAGCAAAAACAACGTCATGCTTTCATGTTAGGAATCATTTTGGTAACACAGTGTGGCTCTCTGTTTTGTAACTAAAAGACTGGCTGAATTCTGGACTGCAAATGCTTTCATGACTGTATGAAATACATTTTTCTCTTTAAACCAATGGAACACATATTCTTGGCTTTTCCTTCAAGAAATGGGCCCCTGCGTGGAGAAGCCATTTCCACTTCTGTGAGCAAATGCGGTGGTTGGTGCTCAGTGACATTGCCGTCCTTATTAGGGTTCGCAAGCCCTCAGGGAACTTCGTGTCTGATCTCTGCCTTCAGCTCAAGGTTGACTGGGGATGACTCGCCCATCTGCTGCCACAGTCAACAACTACTGTGTGATTCCTTTTCTTGCCCCTTGCCCTTCTCCGTTTCATAGCTCATTGCACTGAATGCTGTGGTTAGCCTTAGAAGCGCTGGCATCTGAAATAAGCCACCCACTCTCCACCTGATTACCATTGTTTATTATTATTATTATTTTTTAAAAGATTTTATTTATTTATTTGACAGACAGAGATTACAAGTAAGCAGAGAGGCAGTCAGAGAGAGAGAGGAGGAAGCAGGCTCCCGCTGAGCAGAGAGCCAGATGCGGGGCTCGATCCCAGGACCCTGGGATCATGAACGGAGCTGAAGGCAGAGGCTTTAACCCACTGAGCCACCCAGGCGCCCCAATTATTATTATTATTTTTAAAGATGGAGGTTGTCATATGAAAATGGGGGCCTTGATTCTTTAACCTATGTCAAAACTTTATTTAGCTCACGTGTGGCCAGGAGATAGAATGTAGGTATGAGAATGTGTGTGGGTGGGCACGCTCACGTGCACATGTGTGCACGCACCTGAAATAGTACAAAACCAAAAAGACTTAAAGTTAAGTAAAATTGGTGATCAATTTTTAAATGTGGTATGTTTTACGGGTCGAAGTTATTTGAAAGCTGAACAGCTGATGTCAAAAATAGACTTCCCATTCTTTCCAAAGTGTGGCAGAAATAACCACATGCCTTTCTTGGCCTCCCAACTCTCACCCCAGAGGGTTTTCTTGTATAGGAACCAACAATGCCTTGGATGGAAACTCTGGATAGGCTAGTCATTATTTTAAGATTTAGGAGATTGCAGATTCTTGGCAGACCTTGGTTGTTTTTCTAGAGTAGCAGGCAAGTAGTTGGACAAAAAGCAAGGAGTCGATCCATGTTGCTGGCTTTGGGTTCTTCGTGAGCAAATGTGACAAGGTGAGTGACTGCTCTGATCTTCCTGCCCTTGTTCCATGAGGAAAGGTTCTGGTGGCTGCAGCCCCGGTATGTGGCTCTTGGTCTCTTGGAAAACAACGGGACCTTTCCCCTTTGCCTTTAGGCTTGCCCGCCACTGGGAGGAAGACCTAGACGATGTATGACTGGTGCCAGCACAGCCCATCAAGGGGTTAGAAATAGTAGCATTGCTTGTGGAGGGAGAACAATCACTCCATTGTCAGATTTTTTTTTCCACTTTTCATCCAAACGCTGGGCTGCTTTGTAGCACAGTTGGAGATACTGTGTTGAGGAGCCTTTTGCTCATGGCAACGTTTCCTCTGTTCGCTTTCTGCTGCTTCTTACATTGGAAAATTCCATCCTTTAACACTGGGATTGTATGTCACCGTTGCTGAAATGATAGACAGAGTTCACTTAGTTTGCTGCAAGCATGAGAGAGAGCCAGAGAGAATGGGAGAAGCATAGCATTCCCTTGTATAAAGAGAGGATTGAACAAGGTCAGTGAACCAAAGAACCAGTGGGTCACAAACCTCAGGGGGTCATGAAAATATTCCCAGGTTTCTTGCCTTTAAGAGCAAAAATGATGCATGTTTAGATTTAAAAAAAAAAAAAATTTTTTTTTAACAAATTTAAGTTTGGCCGTGGTAACTGAGCTGGAGAAGTATTTGAAGGCTCGTTATTCTTGTTTCTGTACTTTAGCATGTTTTTCAACATTTTAATGATAGGAAGTTTTTTAGAAAGTATTTAAATGTTTCTATCTCTCATCCCAGAAGGATTCCAGAACCCCTGAGTGGGTATCATGTACCCATACGTGGCAGGGATGGTGGCTTAACTGAGCATGCTCGTTGAGTTGGCCTCAGTCAGTTTAACAGAGGTGAACCCCCAAAGCTTCTAACCTGTTGTGCAGTTTCAAATGGCCTTTATTCTTAGCCAGATGTTCTTTGGTCCATATCTTGAGTGGATCTCTTTGTTAGAAGCGTTAGCCACACAGATGCTGAAATTCATGTTGTTAATGCAGTAAATTACCTGATGATAATCTTCTCTTTATCTGAAGATGATCTTTTTCTCATCAAAAATCTATCTCTATGAAGATGCCCCTGGACTTCAGAAACTAAGTATTACAGAAAGAAAAGGAGCCTTTGCTCCTTTTAGACAATTATGTCTAATTTTGGTTGAAGTGATTATAACTAGCAGCAAGTTGATTTTCTAAGCACAAAATATAGGAATTTCAGACATGAGGTCATGAAGGCGATTTTCCTAATTAATTTCAACCTGTGTTTTAATGTAAGCTCCAAACAGCTAACACAAAATAATTCTTTTATTGATTTCCTTCTCATATCTGGTGGCCTTGCAATTGTTATCATGAAATTTATTGTCTTGTCACTGTTTCCTAGGGGACTTTTGGGCACAGAAATGGTAGAATTTGGGACGCCTAGGTGGCTCGGTTGGTTAAGCATCTGCCTTTGGCTCAGGTCATAATCCCGGGGTTCTGGGGTTGGGTCCTGCATCGGGCTTCTTGTTCAACAGAGAGCCTGCTTCTCCCTCTGCTTGCTCTTCCCCCTGCTTGTGTGCCGTCTCTCTCTCTGCCAAATGAATAAACAAAATCTTGAAAAAAAAAAAAAGTGGTAGAATTTTCTAGAAATGGAGCATGTGGGCACCTTGTAAAGTTTATGGGTTTTAGACACACATTCCTGAAATTCTATGTTAATCCTCACATTCAATTAAATTTTAAAATATGTTGAATATTAAAGATTATACCAACATGAAATTTACAATGTATGTGGAGAAAATAGAAAATATCTTTTACTCCCAGTCTCTTCTTTTTATAATATACCGTATTGGACATCTGTGCGTGTCTCTCACCTCCTGGCCCACCTTTGATGCCAGCCATTGCTGGCAGGTGGACCCAGACCATGCCTTGATTCAGCTGCACCATATGTCTCTCTTTCAGCCTTGGGCTCCTCAGGGACTGTCTCCTGGTCTCCTGAACATGCCTGTACAATCTAGAAGTTGTAAGGGAGTCAGTGCCCCATGAGACCACCTTCCAAAAGGGAATGGAAGTCCATGGGATAATGCTTTCCTTTTTCTTCCCTCAGGCTGAAAATTCCAAAGTGCCTTCTACACAGCTTCTTAGAAGTGTCCTCACAGGAGACGAGATGAACCATATGGCTACCTTCTCTTCTTCCTTCTTTGCTTCACTCCCTCCTGTCTCTGACTCCTGTTTACTGTGATCACTCTCCAAAATAAGCTTCCTGTACAAAAGCCCTTGTCCCAAGCTCTGCTTTCTGTGAGGAACCCGGGCTAGACACTAGAATAATGTGCTAGAATTAAGATATGAATATGGATTGCTCAGGGATTGGTTGGGTTGTATATCTCTATGAGTGGCATTCAAAGAGAAGCTTGGGAAACACTGGACCAGATGTCTGTTGGACTCACAGCATGTCAAATGAGAATTGTCAGGTCCCCCATTCTGCTCTAACAGGTTTGTGGGTGTCTTAGTCTACCATGGAGAACAGTAGAAGATCCCCAAGCCTTGTCAGGCCTGTTCAACACCTGTGAGTATGAAGGCAAATTTTCCACTAGGAGCATGGAAGGGGGTAGGGGTAGAAATGCCAATTCTTGGTCCCTCCCCAGATCTCCTGTAGTCTGTTCTGAGAGCCTTCCAGGTGATTCTGATGCTGGCTTAAGTTTGAGAACCACCTCCCTGGGCTTCTTCCTTCTCACCAGGGCTTGTGGGCTTTGGGGGCCTTCAATGTTGATTTCACACTCCTTCCGAGAGAATGAGCTCTGGAAACAAAAGACGCCTTGATTAGTCAGGAGGAGAAAAGAGGCTAGAACTGTGTAGGCAGCTCCCCCGCTTATAAGCAGATCATATTCTGGACTTTGGAAGTCAGCTGTTTGGAATGTGAGCTGTTTTCCTAGGAATGGTAGAAAGGTTCCCACGCCAGCACACAGGGCATATTTAATCCTGAATCTAGCTGAAATACTGCTGTGTCACAATGAAAAAGAGCAGATCACAATGCTCCCGTAGTATTAGCAACCACTCAAAGCAGAAGAAAGTGATAAATGAAACACAGAGATAGTATTTTATTTTGGCTCACGTTGGGGGGTTAAGGAAAGGTGGATTTTGAGGCAGACGATAAGGTATAAATGGGGATTTGTCAAGACCGAAGGAGTTGCTGGCCTTTCTCTTTAGAATGTCATGATACTCATTCCTTTAGCTCTCATTTCTTCCATGTGGTTCTGGACCGTCCCCCCCACCTTTTTTTTTGAAGGCAAGTTTCACACTAGGAGGGTGTAAAGAATTCTGAGAAAGTTGGCAGGAGTTGAGAAGGAGATGGAAAGAATAAGGGGATTAAAGAGAATGTGGTGTGTTTTCTGTTAACTCGATCATCAACAGAGACAGAATTACCTTGAGTAGTGAGCAGTGAGAGGTGGATGGGTCAGGATTCTCCCCCTGACAAAAGAGGAAAGGAAGCAGACAAAAACTGACCGCCCTGTTGGTAAGCCAATTTTCATTTTGATAAATATCTATGAATGATTAGTTTTATATGAAGAAAAACACCTGACTGCATGGTTTGAGAACCTTCTTTCTCATTGTATTGCCTCCAGACAATCACGTCCCTTGTCCCCCTGTCCCTTGTCCCTTCTCTGACAGCAGATGGGCAGCTGACCAGAGGCCTTGACGGTGTCCACGGATTTGGTGAAGAAGGTGATCTGGACCACGCTGACGTCCCCCTTCCTCCTCCTAGGCACTCGAAGTAAGGAACGCCCAGAGCACTCGTTCGGTATGCGTTGGGAAGAAGTACATGGCTAACTATGATCATTTTACATGTTTTCGAATCAAATGCTTCTAGCTAGGCTTCCTGTCTGTGGTGGCTAAAATCCTTTCTTCCTGGACTCAGGACGCATTTACTAACCATTCTATTTTTGTATCATATGAATTATCATCACTGATGGTTGAATGGCTGGAGTTAGAGAAATGTGGTAGCCCTAATGGAATTAATTAATTGAATAATATTGCCTGACAAATGACTCTGTATACCAAAGAGGGCTTGAGACTTAATTACTGATGTCATTTATCTCTCTATTTGCACCCCAACAACAAGCAACTCCTTTCTCATTAACATTGGGTCATTTTCCAAAAGGAAAAAAAGAGGCCAAAATATCAGGAAGGGGAAAAAAAAAAACGATGTCTTTGTTCCCCATCTCATTATCCTGATAAATCATAACAGACTCTGTTAATTAGATGGGCAGTCTTAACTGGCTGACTCCTGTCCAACAATTACCTCAGAAAGAAGCACCACTGGGAACATTGCCTTCCCTTGGGAGGAGATGAAAGGAAGCCTGTAACAAGAAAAGGGATAGTTCCCCCAGCCATGCTGGGGGGATCGCAGTTGTCAAGGCCAATTTTGAGGCCGAAGGGCGGGACGTGTTTCAGGGACGGTGCCTGTGCTTTACGGCGACATGGGGTATTGACACTGCCTTCCTAATCTAAGGCTTAGGTGATGGTGCTCGGTGCCTCCAACTCCCCTGGGGAGCCTAGAGCCTAATTAAAACAGGGAACAGGTGTAAGAGGGCCTGATTTGATCTGGTCAAATTAATTGCTGGGCTTGGGCTTGCCATTTGGTAACGGGAGACAGTGAATTAACTACCGCCGGAACACAGCCAATCCCTCGGTCTCACCGCGACTGTGTATAAAACAGACTGAACTTGCTGGGAACACAAACACAGAGGGATCTGAAGTGCAGGTACGACGCCTCCTTGCATGGGAAAGCCTGGGCGGTGAGCCTAGCCCCAGAGGGAGGCCACACATCAGAGGCTATCTACCTGGGATGGGGCTGGTTTATGCCCGTTGTCCCCGAAAAATCGTTAATAGGGCCCCCTTTCATCCCCAAAATAAAATGTCCCTGCATGGATGATAAATCAAATGGTTACTGTATGTTAATGCCAATTTTAAGCTACTTTTTTTTTTCTTTACCGGAAGAGTGGTGTTATAGGTTGAACTGCGTTCCCCCAAAAGGTATCAAAGTCCTAACCCTCGACACCTATGAAAGTGAACTTTTTGGAAATTTGGGTGTTTGCAGATGATTGAGTTAAGATGAGGTTATGAGGGGGACCTCTGATCCAATATGACGGGTGTCCTTAGAAAAAGGGATCTTGGGATATTTGGACACCGAGGCACACGTGCACATAGGGAGGACACCATGTGACAATGGGGCAGAGATGGACAGGGTGCTTCCCCAGGCCCAGGGGTGCCAAAGATTGCCAGCAAACCAGGGAAAGCTAAAAGAGAGGCCCGGAGTAGACCCCTCCTCACAGCCCTCAGAAGGAACCAGCCCTGTGAACTCCTTGATCTCAAGACTCCCACTCCTAGAACTGCGAGCCCGAACATTTCTGTTCTTGAAGCCGCCCATTGGTGACGTTTGTTATGGCCCCCGAGCACACTCATTCAAATGGGCGCTGGTTTCCAAGTGTCTGAGAACACTCTGATGGCTCTTAGTTTGTACAGTTCACAGAAATGAGCTCTGTTGGTGGCAAAGACCAGTACAAGGCTGGTCGTCAGTCAGTGAACCGGCACTAATTTCTCAGTGCCAGTGCTGGGGGTGCAATGAGGGGGACAGACATGGGTCCTGGTGTCCAGGAGCAGCAGTTTGGTTGGAGGGGAGGCAGTGCACATGACCTTGTATTTAATTATATATGAGTGTGTATTGACTATGCAGAGGAGGGAGGGAAACACATCCCGGGGCTGGAAAGAAAACATCTCCTCGAGAAAGGGACTTCTCAGCTGACCTGATAAGCAAGGGTTACCTGGATGAAAAGAAATAAGGGATTTGTGAGAAAGAAAAAAGAAATAAGAAGCATGTGTGGAGTGTCTAGGGCAAGAGGGAGCCGGAAGTGTACGCTGCATACCCAGAGAAACTGCAGGAGCAGAGAGAGAAACCGGAGAGGGCCGAGTTCCAGGTGAAGTCCCAGGTCTTCATCTCAGGCCTCATCCCCTCATTGATGCGAGGTTTAAAGACACATCATGTCCCAGACCCTGCGCTAGGGGCTGGGGGATATAAGTGGTGGAGACTAACAAGCAAGCTGCCAATCAAGCAGTTGATGGCCCAGGCTGGGAAAACAGGTGGGAACAGCCAGAGGGAACAAAGCCACCTCTGAGGTGAGTCTTGAGGAAAAGCTATATGCAGTGGCTATGGAGGGGATAAGAGAAACCAAAAGTGTTTATCCTTGGCTGGGGCGCCTGGGTGGCTCAGTGGGTTAAAGCCTTTGCCTTCGGCTCAGGTCATGATCTCAGGGTCCTGGGATCAAGTCCTGCATCGGGCTCTCTGCTCAGCAGGGAGCCTGCTTCCCCTCTCTCTCTGCCTGCCTCTCTGCCTACTTGTGATCTCTGTCTGTCAAATAAATAAATAAAAATCTTAAAAAAAAAAAAAAGTGTTTATCCTTGGTTCAGAAGAAAGGGACACATTGGTCCCCAAGCTTTCTGGCCAATAGTTTTCATGTGACTAGACTTGGAGAGATCACATGTTCTGTCCAGAAGCACTGATTCTTTCTAAGTGTCTAATGTGATTCTATTTCCCTGAAGCAGAATTTGGGTTTCTCCTTGTCTAGGTTTCATTTAGGGACCTGGAAAGACATTTCAGAACATTCTACAGAAAACCTTTGTGATGCCCTCTTGTCTTGGAGGTGCGAATGCCCCACATCCTCGGGCCTTGGTTCTTGGGACTTACCAAGATGACGCCATCTTGGATTTAGGTTTCTATCTCCTTGGCCAGAGTCTGAGGGAATAATGAAATCAGTAGACTCAATCCATACTGTGCAGAGGGCTTTGAACTCTAGGTTTGGGGGTTCTTAGGTGCTACCCAATCAGAAGGGGCCATTAACAGTGCCATTTGTGAGATGGATTTCTAGGTTGGATGTTTGTCTTCTCGCGGTGACTTTAATCATCTGTCTCTGGTGGGCCCAGGACAAAAAGTTTTGGTCAGGCAAAACTGGGCTCTGGTTTTGTAGGCATGGCACTCATTATGTAAGCATACAGGTCTGCATTTCAAAATGAAAAATAACAATAATAATTAAAGTTTCTCTAGCCTTCTGGTGTCCAAACCACTCTTGCAAAACCACCTTTGGATGAGCTTTAGGTGTCAGCAAATCAGAAACATGTGGATTTAATTTCCTTTGAAATACACCAGGGGAACGAGGGGCAATGAGGCTTGGCAACCAGCTTCTTTGGGTTTGCCAAACCCCAAATATCTCACACTCAGTAAGCACCGTCCTGCTGGCCCCCCGCAGTCTTATCTGGCCAGTCCAGCCACCACATTTCTTGCTGTCCCAGCTCGGTTTACTCTAACCATTAGGCTGTTCTCTTGGTCCACTCAGCTGCCAGAAGGATGCTGTTAACACCACCCACGTGCAACAGAGCCTTGGAAGAGGGCCAGGCTGCAGTGAGGTGTCAGGTTGGCTCCGGTCTTATCTGGACAGGCAGACCATCTTTGCAGCCATAACCGTGTCTTTAAAACCCCAACCCACTGGGAGAGAGCTTTTTCCAACTTGACTTCTAGATAGGAAAATATTTGGCTTTTATGGTGGATGATGGTATCAGGCCCCAAATATATTAGGTTTCACGACCATCCAACTCTCATGCATATAATGTGAAACAGGTCCATACTCTGCAAAGACCACAGCCGCCACACCATTAGGTTCCAAGGTAAATACGGGCCCACAGACCTCCTGGGGAAATAGAGAAGAAGTTTCCTTAAAGGAGAGGAACCCCACAGGTGGGTAGTCATTATGCCTCTCTGAACCCATGAGCCCCTGGTCTACGCTAATCGACAGTAAGGACGTGCCAATGGGTCTGTGTTGTTCCCTGGTCCATTGTTTTTCTTTCTTGATATTCATGACTCTATTTTCCATGTCTTGTGTCTCTTTTACCTTAAATAACAATGTACCCTTAATGCAAAGGGCACACTGAAGCTTAAAAAAGTACTTTTCACATTCAAAACAACATGCTTTGGTGCCAGTATGTCACATATTTACATATGCTGACTCTTTGTTATCCTCATCTTCCCAAAGAGGCCACTGAGGCAGCCCCAGAGAGACAGAGTAACCTACATATCACACAACTAGTCAGTGACAGCTGCGCCTTGACCTTGGGCTGCTGGGATCCATAAATGGTGTTCCTTCCAGTACATGATGCTGTCTCCTACTCCACCATGATGGTTCATTATACGTATCAACTTGTCTACCCAGATATTTGGTCCAACGTTATTCCGAGTGTTTCCGTGGAGAGCATTTGGGGAGGAGAATAACACATTGGTAGATTGGGTAAAGCAGGTCCCCCCTCCTTGCAGTGTGTGGAGACCTCATCTGATCAGTTGAAGGCCTGGATAGAACAAAAAGACTGACTCTCCCTTGAATAAGGGGTACTTCTCTTGCCTGTCCCATTGAGCTGGGACACTGGCTTTCCCCTGCTTGGGCTTGAACCGAAATGTCAGCTTTCTGGGGTGTGGAGCCTCCTGGCCTTGGGTTAGAACTTCACAGCTGGCTCTCCTGGATCTCAGGCCTTCAGAGCTGGACTGGAAATATACCACCGGCTCCCTCGAGGGTCTCTCTGGCCTCCTCCCCCCGAGGATCTTGGGACTTGCCAGCTTACACAATGGCATGAGAAAGTTCTTTATAATGTCCCTGTATCTGTCTGTCTGTCTGTCTCTATCTCCATTTATCCTATGGGTTCTGCTTCCCTGGAGAACCCTGACAGAACCATTTCTTACTTAATCTGCTAGGCAGTCCTGTGAAGGTGCAGGATCATCGCTGCTTGCCAGATGAGGAAAAATCTAGAACATGCTCGTTTTCTCTATGTACCTGGACCTACATAGACCCCTGACGTCAGGACTAAGAGCAGAATCCAGGGGCACTCATTCCTTACTCTGTCCTCTTCCGCAAGTCTTCGGTAAAGCAGCCACAGATGGCATCGTTAGGTCACTTCTAGAGTCATTATCTCCAGACCAGGCAAATCTGCCTGAGGATCAGGTGACAGGCCGCTGTTATTTTGTTTGTTCTTCAAATTCTAGCTTGTAAATGCCAGCTTCAGAAAACAGTGCGGGGAGGAAGGAATCAGCCTTGCAAGTTCCCACCTGGGAACAGGGAATGGATCCTTGAGGGTAGAATTACCTCTGAACAACTGGGTGCTGAGCACGCCACAGGGATAGCTGGCTAGTGGAATTTGTGTGCAAGCAAGGGCAAAACTCTATTATCTTTGTTAGCTCGTGGAAAGCCAAGGCCATTCCGTGGGTCGAGACTACTGACACCTATTCTGGGTGTTTACTTTGCAAGGCTTTCTTGCCACCCCCAGCCTCAGGGTTAAGAAGAAATCCCGTTCTCTACCCCCTCCCCACCCCATGCCTCTTGCTTTGACGGTATGCACTGGTGGCAGTCCAGGACAACAGCGGAGCCCGGAAACGCGGTCCTGACTTCTCCTGAAAGCCAAGGGGGGTTGGTGAAGGAACGCTTCTATCCACTTGCATCTCTGCCTGCTCTTGCCAAGTGGTCAGAAATTAAGGTGGAGGTGGCTGTGGCCTTCTACTGCTATGTCCAAGCAGCAGAGGGGAGTCCTGTGCTGGCTTCAGCAACCACGGGACCCCTTGGGGCTCGAACCCCACCCCTCCACCCCCGCATGCGCATGCGCACACACCTCCCTCAGTTTCTGCAGGAGCTGAGAAGCCAGGGGCAGAAAAGGACGCTAGGAAGGAAAGGCCCCGACTGATCCTGCGAAGATGGGGCAGCAGGTGGGACCTGGTGCTTGCCAGCAGGGAGCTTTGGTTTTAATGAAATCCAGCCAGTTGTCACCTGGGGACAGGGGGGACAGGCATGGATCCTTGGCCTGGGGTAAGTGGGTGGGATTCAATCTGGCCAAGGGGGGAAAACATTCTCATCCTTTAGCTGAAAACTTTCGCTGTCTCTCTCAACCCCCCAGCCCTAGAACAATATGATTTTCAAAAGATCTGGTTTGGGCTTCACACTGTGCACGAGTTGCTGTGAGCAGGCAAAGAAAAAAAAAAAAAAAGAACGTTTTCCATTTAAAAAAATGAGCCTCAAATTCACTTGTTCTTCCTGAAGCCAAAAGCTCCTGATTTCCACTGGCTTCTCTCTGATGGATAATGGGTCGTTTTTCATACTTTGAAAAGCACTGCTTTTTTTTCTCTCTGGTTGAGTAAGCTCTTGTGAGTGGGGTTAAAGAGAAAAGCCATTTCTCATGGAAATGGCTTTATTTCCATTATACCCACACAGGCTTGTTTTCAGAGCGGCTCAGAGGTGCTGGACAACGTACTCTGAATTGAGGAGGAAAAGGGAGATGGCTGAAACGTTTGCTCTGAGGGACGAAACCAAGCAAAGATCTATTCATTCGCACTGAGCTTGGACATAGATATCAAGTAATGCTACGGTTCAGGCCTAATTATTTGCTGAGGAGCAGGCAGGGCTCCTGTTCCACGTTTTGTAGCCATGGTCCTCCCCCCGTGGGGAGCCCCCATATCAGATGCTGCTCCCCCGTGGGCCAGGTGCGTTTGATGGGTCCTGACACTGCCTGGTCACATTCCATCTCAACAGAGACATCCTTAGCGGCCAGCCAGCCCAGTGTCATTGGTGATGCCACAGAATAACACAGACCTGCCCGTTTGATGCCAGCTGCTTTCTACCCGGCTCCCCGCTGAAGCACTTCCAGACTGCCAACGGATCTGATCGCCCGTTAGACTGACTTAAGGTAGCCTTTACAAATTTGATTCAAGTTGAAATCTCCCCACTCCAAAAATAATAATAATAATAATAACAACAACAACAACAGATTCCTCGCTCGACCCCAGGTCAGTGTTGTAGAATCACACGGGGCTGGAGCCTGGGCATGGCAAACATTTCACAGAAATCTCAGGCAGGTCCTTCTAGGGAAGGCCGGGGCTGGGCCCCCTGAACTAGAGGAAGGAAAGCCGTCTCTTGGCCCTGTTTTCGGGGATTTCTGAGTCGTCCAGCGCTGTGGTCGGTGCTGCATGGTTGGTAGGTATGAGCTAAGGGCAGCCGAGCATGCTCATGTCCCCAGAGGTTGGGAGCCCTGGTGAAAGGGAAACAGAGGCTGCACAGGCCAAGTGCACCAGGCAGGAGGACACACACACACACGCATGTACACACACGCACACAACACACATGCTCTCAAGCCCTCTTCCCGGGTGGAGAGGCCCTCACCCTGGTGACATGGCTGGGTGTGCGGGGTGTCCAGTAACCACGGGAGCTGCAGTCCCATGACCTCAACTGTGGAATGGCACTCGCCCACATTCTGGTTTAAAAAGGTGCTTAATTTCTATTAGTAGCGTTAGAAACCTTTTCTTCTTATGACCCGTGGGGACATTCTAAGCCCCTCCAAGCCTGCACCCCCTAGTTGTTGGTAGGCCCCAGCCCTCTCCAATGATGACAAAAAGCCTTACAGGAGACATACTTTAAATATAAGGGCATAGTCAGACTAAAAGGAAAAGGATGGGAGAAGACGTACTATGCCATGTCAAACCCTAAAAAGCTGGTGTGGCGACCTTAAGATCAGACACAGTCGGCTTTAAGATAAGGAGTATCAACAGAGGTAATCCCCCAACCCCCAGAAAGTAATCCTCCTTCTCCCCACCCTCCCACTGTCTGGGTGCCCAGCCCTCAGACCCTGCCTCCGTGGGAATGGGGATCTGGGTAGTGGTGCCTGGGGGCACTTCTCTGGGCTCTTACTGCCTCCCTTTCTTTTCCCTTCTCCCATCTTCCAGGCCCTTGGCATAATCTCCTGCAGGGATTTAGCATTTACAAAAGCAGGAATCCTTACAGCTGGCTCAGATCCCTAAGGCAAGGAAGTGTGAAGCTTGGCTGCGGGATGGAAATTGGTGTGGGTGGGGAATAAGGGAGCCAAAGTCGAATTAGTACTTCAGCGCTGATCCTGCCCAAATACCCTGCCACCTTTCCCAGGGGCTCGAGGGCCTCTCCAGGCTCTTGGTCTCTTGTTTGGACAAGAGCTGCAGATGTGCTTGACTCTCCTATCTTTTCCCTTCCCGACCCCTGACTTTAACCTGGGTAAAGCTGCTCTCATTTTTTTGCAGGAGCCGCTTGGCTCCCTCAAAAGCCTTGGTTGAGTTGATCAGAACGAAGTTATTCCTCCTGCAAGAGAAATGCGATGGGAGATTTGGCTTTGGGACCAAAAAATCACTCGGGGTGTTTGCTGGTCTGACCCAGCTCTCTGTGCAGAGGCCCTCTTCGGGAAGAGAAAGCTGTTCTCACTCACTGACCCAGGCCTATTCTGTTTGGTTTTTTTAAAAGATTTTATTTATTTGACAGAGCAAGAGAGCACAAGCAGGGGGATCGGCAGGCAGAGGGAGAGGGAGAAGCAGGCTCCCCACTGAGCAGGGAGCCTGATGCAGGGCTTGATCCCAGGACCTTGGGATCATGACCTGAGCTGAAGGCAGACAACCGACTGAGCCACCCAGGCGCCCCACGTATCCTGTCTTAAAAGGAATTGCTCTAGTAGGGCAGCTAGGGCGGCTCGCTATCAAAGGAGGTCTGTGGAGGCAAGCACCTGCATCATTTGGAAAGCTTCTTAGAAATGCAGATTCTCTCTCTCAAAAAAAAAGGTAAAATTAAAAATTAAAAAATAAAAAACAAAAAGAAATGCAGATTCTCAGCTGACTCCAGGCCTATGGCATCAGAATCCACATTTTTAATAAGATGCCAGGTTGTTTATGCAGATATTAAAATTTAAGAAACCCTGCTCAGAGCATTCATGTCACACTGATATGAATCAAAACAAGACTTCCATATTTTAAAGATATTTTCAAACAGGAAAAACCAATCATGAAAAAATTTGCTGATTAAAGTAACAATTAAAATAAAAAGAGATTCTGGTAATAATTTTGTTAAAGGGATACTTTTTTGTTTGGTACTGCTGGTGGGAATTAGTGAAGTGGTACAGGTCTTTGAAGAAATAATTTCATTTCTGTGACTCGACCTTAAGTTAAAATTTAGGTGGTGCTGTAGCTTCAAAGATAGGGCGAAAGGATTTTCAGACGATGGCTACATTTTTCTAAGCTTCTTCCTTATTAACAGAATCCCAGTTTTGTGGGGGGCAGGAGTAGAGGGGAGCAATTCAGCCGAACACATTTTCTGGACTCTTTGCGCAAAAGGGGCGGATTTGTTGTTGGGCAACATCTCCAGGTGAGATTTTTTTTTTTTAAAGATTTTATTTATTTATTTGTCAGAGAGAGAGAGAGCGCAGGAGCGAGCACAGGCAGATGGAGGGGCAGGCAGATGCAGAGGGAGAAGCAGACTCCCTGCCAAGCAAGGAGCCCGATGTGGGACTCGATCCCAGGACGCTGGGATCATGACCTGAGCCGAAGGCAGCCGCCCAAGCAACTGAACCACCCAGGCGTCCCCAGGTGAGATGTTTTATGAATCGAATTCACTCAGTTACCAGCCCCTTCTGACCTATGAACTTGTTCCTCTCTCCCCTTTATTCTGCCCGGAACTCGGATGGGATGTTGGTGATCCATTATTCATTAACCTGATGTCAGCCCTGCCTCTTTCCAGACTTTCCATTATATGAGAAAAACAAAATTCTAATTGAAATCACTGTCTCTCACAAGGGTAATATTTTTTTTTTAAGATTATTTATTTATTTATTTGACCGGGGAGAGAGAGAGAGAGAGAGAGATCACAAGTAGGCAGAGAGGCAGAGAGAGAGGAGGAAGCAGGTTCTCTGAGGAGCAGAGAACCCAATGCGGGACTCGATCCCAGGACCCAGAGATCATGACCTGAGCCGAAGGCAGAGGCTTTAACCCACTGAGCCACCCAGGCGCCCCGAGAGGGTGACATTTGCTATTTGAACACAGCTCCCCACTTCTGTGCATCTAAATGTCCAAAACTAGAGGCTTGATCAATACGTTGTCGTCTCCCCCCAAGATGGAATGCTAAAAGGCATTTAAAAAATTGCGTAAAGGGGCACCTTGCAGCTGGTTGAACATCTGCCTTCTGCTCAAGCTTAGGTCGTGATCCTGGGGTCCTGGGATTGAACCCCCATGTTGGGCACCCTGCTTGGTGGGGAATCTGCTTCTCCCTCTCTCTCTGACCCTCCTCCTTATGTTCTCACTCACACTCTCTCAAATGAACATGTTAAAAAAGCTTTTAAAAAAATTGTGTAGAACTGTGGTTCCAAATTAGTTCTAGTGGTGGAACCTCCCCTTATTAATACTCAGCCTTTCATGGAACCTGACCACCCTCAGTGTGCTGAGTGTGGGAACTCATGATCTTCTTCTTCTACCTTCTACCTTCCACTCCCTCTCCCCGCTGTGGGGATATTGAAGCATCCTCCGTGGTCTCTAGAATTTGATAAAACTCTAGAACACAGTTTGAAACAGATTGTAGTTATCTCTTTACCCACATGAAAAATATACTCATGAGATCTTGTTTAGCAAAGAAAACCGTTTACTAATCAAATTATGGTATGATCCACTTTTATATTAAGATAAAATATATGTATACATAGCAATCACTCATTTTCCCAGGCTTCACTGGTTTTGGGAAAAAATGAAGTCAATTTAATCATAATTACTCAGATTCCCCTAGCTGGTGGTCCTCAGTCCCCACGAGGTAGCACCTGCCTCCATAGTCCCTCCCACTATCTCCGGGGAGCCTTCGAGGGTGTTTCCCTCCTTTCAGGACCATAATCATCCCATAGTCTCCCTCTGGCCCCCTGGTTTCCATCATCTGTAGAGGTGTGTGGGGACATTCCCAGCCCTGCTTTTGCTGCTGGTGCCTGGGGGGAGGTCTGCCCCACATGTCCACCCCCCGCCCACTTTGCTGCAAACATCTGTCTTGGTCCCATGCTGTTTTCTGCAAAGAATGAGGAAGATGAGCCCGGGCTGTTCCAGGGGGCTGAGCCCTGGCTCAGGGGCAGGCAGGGAACCAGAGGCCATGTCAGCAGTCATGCGGACCTCCTCATCTTCTGCCTGACCCTACGCCTCCATGCATTTAGCATGGACTTCCCAGTTCTCTTTGCCCCCACAAATGAGCTCACAGGGACATGTGGACATGCGTGTACATGTGTGTATACATCTGCACACATGGGTATTATTAAAGTAATGTAAATAGGAATTAAAAAAAATTTGTTTAAGATTTTATTTATTTGAGAGAGAGAGAGAGAGTGCTAGGGAACATGAGTGTGGAAGGGGCAGAGGGAGAGGGACAAGGTGACTACCCGCTGAGCACAGAGCCCTGCTTGAGACTCCATGGCAGGACCTGGGCCTAAGGCAGACACTTAACCACTGAGCCACCCAGGCGCCCCAGAATTTAAAATTTCAATAGTCATTTCCGAGTGGCAAGATTGGAGTGCCTGAGTGTTCTAATTTTTTTTCTTGTGTTTTTAAAATTTCTACAAGAAACTTGTGTTACTTGTATTTAAAACGTGAAGATGCTCTTGACATCAGTTATGATTCTAGTCACCAAATACACTTAATGTAATTGTGTAGTACGTTTTTTGTGAATTTCTTGCCATCCAAGGCAAAGTATTTTCCCCGTATCAGTTTTAGAAGGGGTAGAGGCAGACATTGGGAGGGGAGGGAGGCAGGTAGTGGGAAAGGAGATAGACCATAAGCATAAAAATCACGTAGAATTGTGGTTTCAGGTTATTTCTAGTAGAAGACACTCCCCCTTTATATTCAGTTTCTCATAAAATCTCAATATCTGTAGACTGTTAGTAATAGTTAACACTGTGTGTGTGTCTGTATCTTTTTGCAGCTTTTGGGGGATTTAATTCACATATAACATTGTGTAAGTTTGGGATGTACAGGGTATTGGTCTGATACCCTTGTTATCTCCATCTCTATCTTTGATTATATAGATCTGAAGACACTGCTTTCCAACAAAGCCCAAACATCCCACGCTTCTGGGGTGTGGTGACCTGCTCTTTCTAGAATGCCCATTCACTGGGCTCCCTGCCCTGCAGCCTGTGGGAGCAAGGCTTTGGGGACACAGGCTGACAATACAGGGAGTGTCCCAGAGGCTGGCGCTTCACTTGGGGGTACCCTTAGCATTAACACTGGCATGTGGCTAGGGAATGGGGGGGCTCCAGTTACAGCATGGAAAGGGGGGCCATTGCAAAGCTATGGTTATTACAGAAGGTGAGTCCAGTCGCCATGGGAAACCATAAACCATCCTTGTTCCCATTAAATGCAGCACCGTCTAGCCCTCCCTTTTGCTGCTAAAGACTCTTGGCTCCAGGATGATTTGCAGAAAGAAAGCTTCCTCTTATAATGGGACTTTCAACTCAGGTGGGAACAAGACGAGGGGTTCAAGGGCGCCTGCGCGGTGGTTCTCCACAGACTCTAGTTCATTAGCGGTTTTCCTCTGAGGGAGTCCCCAGGCGCAGTGGATTCTGCTTTGAGAGCTGGACTTTCCAAGTGCCCTGTTGCAGGGGACAAAATTTCAGTTCCCTTTCACTGCAACAACAAAAGAAGGCTCATCCCATGCCCTGTGGAGACTCCCAAATTTGTGTCATTCCCCGTCTGAGCCACTCCCGCTACCTGACACATTTGCTTTCCTTTATTTCCAGAACATCCCCTTTGAAGTCCCTTCTTATCATTGTTCTCTGTCTCCCAGCTTCCCCCGTCCCCACCCTGCAGTACTGCACCTTGCTTAAAGCCATGGCAAGAGGGACGCCTGGGTGGCTCAGTTGGTTAGGTGGCTGCCTTCGGCTCAGGTCGTGATCCCGGCATCCTCAGATCGAGTCCCACGTCCTCCCACATCGGGCTCCTTGCTCAGCAGGGAGCCTGCTTCCTCCTCTGTCTCTGCCTGCCTCTCTGTCTGCCTGTGCTCACTCTCTCTCTAATAAATAAATAAAATCTTAAAAAAAAAATTAAAAAAAAAAAAAGCCATGGCAAGAACAACTTCAAGGTGCCTCCCTTTTTGTTTTCAAAGTTCAGACAGGCCCTTTGTCTTCCTCACCTTGCCCGCCCCCAGCAGAGCCCAAACCACCCAGGGTTGTTTTCTAAAGATTTTATTTATTTGCTTGGGAGAGAGAGAGCGCACACACAGAGGGAGAGGGAGAAGCAGACTCCCCGCTGAGCAGGGAGCCCCATGCGGGGCTCTATCCCAGGACCCCGAGATCATGCCCTGAGCTGAAGGCAGAGGCTCCGGAGCCACCCAGGCGCCCCCACCCAGTGTTTGTCCTTCGTCATTTACCTTTGGCTTAATGACATCAGCTAACATTTGTTGAACTTGGACTTGGTTTCCAGCACATGCGTGACTTTGCTTAACTCTGAGAGCAGCTCAGTGTAGTAGGTGCTTCATAAACACAGCTGCTGAGATCAGACAATAACTCCTGGCAAGAGCCTTGAGCCTGAGGTCCCAGGTGGAAGGAAGGCCCAGTTGCCGGCAGCCCAGGCCGCCTGACTCCCCTCTGTGTGGCAAGTCCCAGCGCGAGTGCTGGGCGTGGGTCCTCTGAGGAGCCTGCATCAAAATTTTTAAAAAATTCCAATCCTACCATTCAGCGTTTTGGCTAGTTTTCGCCATCCTTCAAGGCCCTTCTGCCTTCGGGACAGACCGCTGGGGAGCTCCCACGTGCTGGGCTTTGGGCCAACCTCACGAAGCCCCCAGTTCTCACCAGTACGTGGCCCGAGGAATAACACAGAATCAAAGAATAAGATGTTTCACTTGCTCAGACATTTCCGCATCGATGTCACATTTAATCCTCAGTCGGGTAACTTTATTATTAGTCCCATTAAATTTTTTTAATTGGAGCAAAACTCATACAACGTAAAATTAGCCATTTGGGAGTGAACATCTCAGTACGTCTGGTGTTATGTAACCACCGCCTCTCCTCCTCTCCAAAACATTCTCATCACCCCTAAAAGAAAGCACGGGCTCAGTGAAGCAAGTGATACCCCAGCCCCTGGCAGCCACCAGCCACTTCCTGTCTCTCGAGTCACCTCTACTGGACACGTCCCATAAATGCAGTCATACGACGTGTGGTCTTTTGTGTCTTCTTTCCTTTACCATCACGTTTTCGGGGGTCGTCCATGCTGCAGGGTGTGTCGAGACTTCCTTCCTTTTTATGGCTGAGTAGCAGTCCGTCGTACGTGTACCCACCTCTGTTTATGTGGGTTCGTCGGCTGATGGACGCCCGGGTTGTCCCATTGGGCTCTCGTGAATAGTGCTGTTTGGACAGTTGTGTGCGAGTACCTGTTTTCAGTTCTCTTCCCGGTGTGCGTGGGTGTGGGGATAGCGGGATCACACGGTAATTTTGTTACTTAACTTCCTGAGGAAACTATCTGTGGCATTTTTAAAAAAATATTTTATTTATCAGAGAGATTGAGCAAGAACACAAACAAGGGGAGCAGCACAAAGAGGGAGAAGGAGAAGCAGTTTCCCTGAGCAGAGAACCCCATGTGGGACTTGATCCCACGGGTCTGGGATCCTGACTTGAGCTAAAGACAGCTTAACCAATTGAGCCACGGAGGCATCCCAAATCCATACCATTTTAAAAGCAAGGAAACAGATGGGGCGCCTGGATGGCTCAGTGGGTTAAAGCCTCTGCCTTGGGCTCAGGTCATGATCTCTGGGTCCTGGAATCAAGCCCCGAGTAGGGCTCTCTGCTCAGAAGGGAGCCTGCTTCCCTTCCTCTCTCTCTGCCTGCCTCTCTGCCTACCTGTTATCTCTGTCTGTCAAATAAGTAAATAAAATAAAATTTAAAAAAAAGGGCAAGGAAACAGATTGAGCAAAAGGAATTGCCCAAGGTTATGTGACTAGCAATGACAGAACCAGCACTAGGACCCAGGAGCTCACACTGTTGTCATTCTAAGGACGGACCTGCAGACTGCAGGGGACATCATTCATTCACTCACCAAGCATTCCTCTGGAGCCTGAGCTCGGTATTGTGGCAGATTCCACAGTAAGTTCCAGAAAGGAGCTTCCTAATGCCAGAAACTTCAGGAGCAAACAAAACAAGCGTAGTATTTTTAATCATAAATCAACATGACCAGCTCCCACATAAATTCCATTAAGCCAACAATCTATTTGAGCACAGTGATGTTCTCTCACATGTCTTGATGCGTATTTCAATTCCCGAGTAGGGAGTTCATGCTGATTCTCCAACAGACCTAAAAGGTCCTGCTCTCTCTGTTTCTAATTGTCTTTCACTCTCTGCATTTCTTGATTGACCCTGGGGATAGGCCATTGCATGCTCAAAGGGTTAAATACCAGGGTCTGGAAGAAAGACTCTAAAGGGAAGGGCCTGGGGAGGGGGGCAGGGAGGATGGGGGAAGCAGCAGGATTTAGCATTGGGAATCTTATTTTCCTGCGGTTTCCAGGGGAATTTTACTATAAAGAGGCAAATTCTAATGTCTCCCCCTGACTGTTCCCGGCTCACTGGAGCATTTTCTGTGCAGAAAGGTGACATTCAAAGGCTTCAGCTGAGCTGGCTTTGATAACAGGCTTGGGCTCCTCCTGGCTCCCACCCTCCCTGGCCTCCCGTCCCCGGCCCCGCTGGCCTGATTAATCAGAACCCTGCCAAGCCCACTGAGGAGGGCTCCCTGGCTAATCTAATCTCCGTCCCCACGCGGGACAGACATCCCTGCTCGGCCAATGAGACGCGATTGTGCAAGCTCGGCCGGCCGGTGGAAAATTCCATGCGCCGGCGGCCGCGGCGGCCCCTGGCGGCGTCGCGCGCTCCGCATTCCGCCGCGGTCCCCGAGCCGGTCCCTGAGCCCATCCCGGAGGCGGCCCTCTGGCGGGTCCCCTAGCCGGTCCCCAAGCCGGTGCGCGCGGCTTCCAGGCGCTTTTCCCGAGTCGCCGTGCGAGAAGCTGCTTTTGTGTTGTTGTTGTTGTTGTTTTATGCAAGAAAAGCTGGCGATGCCTGGATCACGGTGGGGGCGGGGGGAGAGGGGGCTGCAACTAAGGTCCCGCGCGCGCGTGCGCGCACTGGCGCTTGTGTGTGTGTGTGTGTGTGTGTGTGTGTGTGTGTGTGAGAGAGAGAGAGAGAGAGAGAGAGAGAGAGAGAGAGAGAGAGAGAAAGCACCGTCCTCAGCCCCCCTCTTGCCCAAGCAAGCTGCAAGTCCTGTCTGGAATGGTCCCCCGAGTTCCTCCGTTGGGCTTTGCAGCTCAGTACGTGTAGGGAGAATGAATGAATCGGACATCTTTCTAGAACTCTCCATCCGAGGACTGCGGAGACCTTTTAGAAGTGGCCGGTGGGTCCTAGAGAGCAAAAGATTGGGAGTTAGCAAAGGTGGATTTACTAGGAAGGTAAGGAGGGAGACGAAGAGACCAAGCCCCGTGCAGTGTGGATCAGTGCCATAATCCAGAAACGCACAGAAATTTCCAGGGCCGCAAAGAAGGGACATCTTGCTCAGTCGGCCAGTGCGGAGGAGGAGGGGATGCAGATCCCAGATACAAGGAGAGGAGCTAGCCAGACAGAGAAGAGGGAGGCGCTGGGGAGTCTGTGTTCCAGCCCTGGAGTATGGTGGCTGCATTTCCATGAAGCTGGGCTGTGTTAGAGATTGCTATCTTTCTTAACTCCACGTGAATTATTGCAATAAATCCTCGTTATTCAGGGGGATCCCGGCCTGTGTCTGCTCCTTGCAGCGTGAAAGAACCTGGGGAACAGAGCCTAAAAATTGGAATGCAACCTTGCCCAAGAGCTGGTTCTGCCAGCAGGCAATCACAATGGCTTCTTCTTGAAGTGGAACGGAGGAGGGGGACCATGGGCCATGAGCTATCTGGGGGGAAGGAAAGAGAAGGAAAAGGGAAAATACAGGTTTTTCTTCTTAAAGGAAGAGTATGAATCTTCGGGAAGCACCATGAAACAGAAAGAAGGGGCCATCTCCATTCCAAAAGCCTGAGGTGGCTGAACCAAGCCAAGCTCAGGGAGACAGAAAAGCCGGATGCCCCAGTTTTGCTAGGGACCAGCTAAAGGTCTTGGAAAATCTAACTTTTCTGTGTCTTAGTTTTCACCTCTGCAAAATCAGGATTATAACAGTTCCTGAAACTAAAATGAAATGGTATCTATGAAAGTGCTTGTAAAGAAATATATGGAAGTATTTTTACCCACATATGCAAACAATATATAAACTGCATCTTTTCAGTTGAATTAACTTTGACAAAGAGCCATGGCTGAATTAATGGATCAGTGTATATATTAATGTTTTCAGCAAATATTAACTGAGAACCTAGTATGTTCCAGGCATTCTTGTATGCCTGGGGAGACAGCAGTGAACAAAAAACAGCAATCTCTGCTCTTGGGAAGCTCATATTGTCATGGGAAACACAGGGCATAAAACAGATAGAGCTATAGAATATTTGAGGTGACGATCAGTGGCTAGCAGGAAAGGGGGGTAGGGACTTGGAAGGTAGGGGGATGATCTTCTTTTCTTTTTTTTTTTTTTGAGAAAGAGTGCGTGTGTGCACACGCACATTGGGGAGAAGGCTGGAGAGGGGCAGAGGGAGAGGGAGAGAGAATCTTAAGCAGACTCCCCTACTGAGCTCAGAGTCCCATGGCTGGGCTCCGTCTTGTGACCCTGGGATCATGACCCAACCCAAAATCCAGAATCAGATGCTTAACCCACTGAGCCACCCAGGCACTCCAGGGAGGGATTATTGAATAGGGTGAGTAGGGAAGGGTTCATTGAAAAGGGTTCATTGAGCAGAGACCTGCCTAAGAGGTGAGGGGCTAAGCCCTATGGATTTCTGGGGAAAGAGCCTCCCAGGGGTGGGGGTGGGGGAGCCGGCCAATGCAATGGACCTGAGGTGGGACTGTGGCCCTCCCAGCTGGAGGAAACCAAAGGCAGGCGCTGTCCCTGGAGGGAGAGTGGGAGATTGGGGTGAGGTGAGCCTTGGGACAGCCAGTGGACAGTGGTGCTGAAGATTCCCCCTTGGGGCTTCACTGACTGTAATGTAACTCCATCACTAGCTTGGAGACTGGCAGGCACCAGCCAGCATTCACTGGAAGCCTCCCTGTGTGTTCTAGCCCGTGCAGGGGGACGGATCTCCAGAGAACACAAGGAAGGATAACATAGACCCTTGCTCTGATAGGGGCCATGGTCTTGAGCTGCAAAAGCAATTTGTGACCGAAACAAAGCAGTTTCTAACACTTGCTGAATTGTGCAGATGGGCCCTCAAGGGATGAAGAAACCAGGAGCTTTGGGAAGGAGCCCCAGAGGTACCCTGGGACTGTGGGGGGTCATAGCAGGTGCTTGTGAACCAAGGGCGTGCCTGACGTTGAGAAGCAGGGAGAGCTCTGTGGTTCACCTGTCTCCTCCTGGGTTGGGGTGGCCAGCAGCTGCTGGCAGCTACCGCCAGGCACGCAGGATGCCTTGCCAGGCCACTGCTGGGGCTACTGCGGGTGGCCCTCCAACCACACGGTGATAAAAGGCCTCGTGAAGAAGGAAATGACCATGCCAGTTGCTGGATGGAATGTTTCCCCTGGAGAAATCACATAAGCAGTCAGATGTCTGGGCCTCAGCCTCGCTCCCTCACTGGGCCAGTCCAGGGTCCTGGGGTCAGTGCCGGTGGGGAAGTGGCTTCCTCTGACAGGCCAGCCTCCTTTCCAGGTTGCTGACTCTCCTTTGCTTTTATAATCCTGTCTGAGGCATCTCACCAGGCAAGGAGGGTGATCAGGGATAGAGAAGATGTCTGAAGCTGGTTCAGAAAACGGCACAATTCCATGCCACTCAGGGCCTTTTGTAGAGTTGGCCGGCTGGCCCAGGGCTGGCTCTTAGCAGTGCTAGAATGCAGCAGTGGTCGGCCCTCAGAAGCCCCAGGCACCTCCTCTTTCACATGGGGGCCAAGTCTCCATTCTGAAATCATGGGACTCCTCACTGCAGTCTCCCAGCCCTGGGTTTCCAGCTCAAGAAGCACCCTTGACCTCCCTGGACAGGCCTGAGCACGTCCTAAACCCTTCCGGGCCTCAGCTACACCCACCCGGGCTCTGTGAAACCATGACAGCCACGTGCTTGTCCCTCAGCTCAGCCCTGTGGGAGCCAGGTTGCTCTGGGGACAAGGGAGGGAGGGAGAGGGGGCATTGTCCTGTGCTTCCTTCTCATAGCCAAACATTGATTTATTTCACTTGTTGAGTAAGTACTATAGCATATGATTCAAGAAACCAACTGTTATAAAACATTACATAGTGGAAAACACCTTTTTTCATCAGCTCATTTCCCTCACCTCAAAAAGTAGCCACTGTTATGAATTTATTTATCTCTAGATTCCCTCCTTCCTTCCTTCCTTCCTTCCTTCCTTCCTTCCTTCCTTCCTTCCTTCCTCCCTTCCTTTATTGCACATACAAGCAAATTGAATATATATTCTTCTCCCACTTCCAACTCCTACTTGCTGTTCTGTACCTTGTTCTTTTCAGTTAACTGTGTCTTGGAGATCTTTCCATCATGGTACATAAAGCATGTCATTTTTCTCCTTCACTGATGCTTACTTACTATGCAAAAGTTGCCTAAACAGTCTCCTGTATAAGGACATCTCAGTTGTTCGCAATCTTTTGCTTTCAAACACAGCTGCCATGGATAAGTTTGCAACTCACGTAGTGTGTGATTATGTTTATGCAGAAGGTAAATTCCTAGAAGTAAAATGGCTGAGTCAAAGGTAAATGCATTTCTAATGTGGACAGATGTTGCCAAATTGCCCTCTGCAGGGGCTATGCCAAAATCTGTTCCTGGTAACTGCCTGAGGAGAGAGCGTGCCTGTGTCTCCAGAGCTCTCCAACCAAGTTTGTTTTCAAGCTTTTGGACTTTTGCCATTTCTGATAAGTTATTTTTTAAATCAGTATGGTTTTAGGATGTAGAGTTCTTGTTATGATGGACATTGAACCCATTTTCACATGTTTAGGAACCAAGTGTATTTCCTGCAAACTGTTCATATCTGTGTCCATCTTCCTATTGATTTGTTGGTCTTTGGCTTATGCATGTGCAGGAGCTCTGTGGGGAAGCAAAGGCCCTGTGGTATGAGTGACGTGTATTTCTCACGTTGTCATTTACTTATTGACTTTGCTTAGGGTGGTTTTTTGTTTGTTCTGTTTTAGTAGGTGCCACAGCGTGGAGCCCAATACAGGGCTTGAACTCAAGACCTCAAGACCAAGACCTGAGCGAAGAATAAGAGCCGGGTGCCTAACCCACTGAGCCACCTGGGTGCTCCTGCTTTGGGTGGTTTTCAAAATTTGTTTGCTTTCTTTCACACAGAAGGTTTTGATTTTCGTGTAGTTGAGATTGTCAACCATTTGTTTCGTGGCTTCTAGATTTTGAGTCATAGTTAGCAAGACTTTCTTCATCTCCCGTTTTTTTTATGTTTTAAATTTTCATATTTAAGGTTTATACAGGTGGAATTTATTCTACCATAGATGTGAATTCTATATACAAAATATTTGTTATCAGGGTGCCTGGGTGGCTCAGTTGAGTGTCTGACTTAAGCTTGGGTCATGATCTTAGGCTCCTGGAACTGAGCCCCATGTCAGGCTCCCTGATAGCAGGGAGTCTGCTTGTCCCCCTCATCTCCTTCTGTGCCCCACCAGCCCCACTCATCCTCTCTCTCTCTCTCTCTCAAATAAATAAAAATTCCAAGTATTTGTTAGCAATACCACTTATTGGCTGGTCCATCTTTCCCCTATGTATTTGAGATGTTACTTTTATCTTAAAATTTCTGTATGTGTTTCGATATTTATCAGGATTTACAATTCTGTGCCATATGTCAGTCTGATTGGTCATATTCTATGATTACAATGTTTTAATTATTGAAGATTTTAAGTGCACTTAAATACATGATGTAGCTATTCCTCATTTATTTTCTTTATCAAAATTACTTGGGTTATTCTTGTTTATTTGTCCATGTGAAAGTTAAAATCACCTTGAATAGATCAAAATTTCTTTTTATATCTTTATTGCAATAATATTTATAAATTAACACTTGTAAGTTGAGGGATATTGACATAAGGCAAAGTCTCCCTGTCTAAGGACATGGTATGTCTTTTAATCTATTCAAGTCTTGTACTTTCTCTCCCTCTCTGTCTCTCTCTCTTTTTAAGATTTTATTTATTTATTTGTCAGAGGGAGAGAGAGCAGAAGCAGGGGAGTAGCAGGCCAAGGGAGAAGCAGGCTCCCTGTGGAACAAGGAGCCCAATGTGGGACTTGATCCCAGGACGCTGGGATCATGACCTGAGCCGAAGGCAGCCACTTAACCAACTCAGCCACCCAGGCACCCCAATTTCTTCCTCTCTCTCTTTTTTTTTTTTGGTTCACTTATGAACATTTAAAAAATTATGTAGGCCTTGCTTAACAGTATCCTGTTAAGCTTACTTTTAGTTATTTTATCTTTTTTATTGTAAATGAAGTATTTTCTTACATTATATTACCTAACTGATTTGCTTGTATAAACAAAAACTGTTGATTTCTGTAGATTAATTTTACATATCCTCCCATCCTACCATATTCTCTTATTGACTGTAGTGGTTACCACTCATTTCTCTTAGGATTTCAAGGAATAAAACAAATCCCCTGCAGATAGTGGTAGTTTTACCTCTTTTTGCTTGATTTGTATACTTTCAATTGTGTTCTTTTCCTAGTTGTGTTGGCTAGTACCTCTAGTACAAAATTAAATAATAGTGTGATAGTGAGCAAACACTTGTCTTATTCCTGACTTAAGGGGAAAAGCTTCTAGTATTTCTTGATTGAGTGTGCTTTTGGTTTTGAGGTTCAGATATATACTTAAAAGGTATCTATTTATTCCCATGTTATTGCCTGTGAAAAATAAAGAATGAATTATCAAATTTTGCCAAATTCTATTTGAACATGTATGAAGGTGATTACCTAATTTTCTCCTTAGAATTAAGTGGGTTCCCTAATACGGAATCATCTTTGCATTCTCGAATAAGCCGCGTTTGGTCCTCTTGTGCATTGTTATCTTCATTTGCTGATAAACCCCGTTTGGTAGTATATTGGTTAACATTTTGTTGATAGTAAAAGTGCACAAAACTTAGATATATAAGTAAATGAGTTTATGTATGTGCTTATGTGTGTGGGAATATATGTATGTAAGCAATATTTGCATAAGAATCTGCACATGAAGGTCTGAAAAGCTAATGGATGAGAAAAATGGAATGGAAGAATACGTGATTAATCCTCAAAAAAGGCAAAAAATGAGGAACAAAGGAATAGAACAGATGGAACAAATAAAAAACAAATAGCAGCATGGTAGGATTTCATGCAACTGTATCGGTAATTAGTTGAAATGTAAATGTAAAACGCTCCAAATAGAACAAAGCAGTGAGACTAAATTTAAAAAGTTGAGACCCAGGCATAGACTGTTGACGGTGAGCACAAATCAAATATAAGGTCCAGGTTAAGGATGAAAGCAGAGGGTGACAAAGTCACACAACACAGTACTAGCAAAAAGAAATTTGGCTGACTTAGAGACAGACTAACTGTGCTTTAAGGCAAGAAGCATGACTAGAGTGAAAAGGAAGTGTTTCCTTATGATAAAAGGGTCAATTCAACAAGAAAACCCAAGAATCTGAAGTTTGTATGTCCTTGATGACATGATTTCAAAATAGAAATGAACAGAATTAAAGAAATAAATCAACAACCGGAGCTGAGAATTAATCATGTATTTTTCTACTCTATTTTCGCATCCATTAGCTTTTTAAAATTTACATTTTTATTTATTCACTTACGTAATCTCTATGCCCAATGTGAGGCTTCAGCTCACAGCCCCCGAGATCAAGAGACATATCCTCTTCCAACTGAGCCGGCCAGGCACCCCATGGTCCATTAGCTTTTTAATTATACTTCTTTGGGGGGTGATTGCCCTAAAGATTTCATTATGCATCTCTGACTTATTATCTTTGACCTTAAATTGGTATTTTTTTATGAGAGGGAGGTAGGGGCCGAAGGAGGGACAAAGAGGGGCCCAGCATGGAGCCCTATGTGGGGCTCGATTTCATGATACTGAGGTCATGACCTGAGCCGAAATTGAGAGTCAGACGATTAAAAGACTGAGCCACTAAGGGGCCCTTAAATTGGTACTTTTATCTCTTAATTAATAATGCAATAATCTTACAACAGTTTAAGCCCATTTACTCCATCCCACGCTATGGGGTATTGTTGTATAATTTTACCTCCTACATATGTTGTAAAGCTCACAAGACATTCTTTTTATTATTTTGGTTTCAAATCAGAAAACATTATTTTCTCTTTTCCCATGTATTTATTGTTTCCACTGTTCTTTGTTCCTTTCTGAAGTTCTGTGATTCCATCTGGGAACATTTTTCCTTTACTCAAAAAGAAATGTCCTTTAGTATTTCATGTAGTGCTTTTCCACAGGGGATGAATTATTTCTGGGCTTGTTTGTTTGTTTGATGCCTGAAAAATTTTGATTTTGTCTTTATCTGAAGGACTTTTGCTGGTTATAGAATCCTACTTTGATTTTGTTTTTTTCAGTGCTTTAAATTTATCATTCCATTCGTTGTCTTGTGGGCTTTCCACAGTTTCTGTTGAAAAAGTCAATCATCAGTTTAACTGTTGCTTCATTGAAGGTCATGTGCATTTTTTTTTTCTGGATGCCTTTAAGATTTTCTCTTTATCATTGATCTTCATTGCTTCACTTCAATATGTCTAGATGCGTTTTTCTTTTTATTTGTCTTCCTTGGGGTTCACTGAGACTCTGGATCGATGAGTTGACATCTTTCATCAATATTATAAAATTCTTGGCCATTGTCTCTTCAAACTTTGCTTCTGTCCTTATTTCTTTCCTCTCTTGACTCCAATTATACACATATTAGACCTTTAGACTATGTCTCATGTATCACTTGCACTCTATTCTCTCTGTGCTTTATATTGGACTTTTGTGTTGATCTATTTTTGAGTTTACCAGTCCTGTCTTCTGCTGTATACAGCCTTCTTTTAAAACCAAGTTCTTAATTTCAGCTATTATATTTTCACTTGTAGAATGCTTACCTGATTATCTTCATGGATTCCATTTATTTCCTTTAACACATTTATCATGTTATTTTAGAAGCTAGAGGCTGCAGATGGTATCTTCACCAGTGAGAACTGCCTTTTCCTTCTCATAGGTGGATAAGGTGAAAAGTAGATTAGTAGTCTGTAGTATAGTCTGTAGTCTGTAGTCTGTAGTCTGCTCAGAGACTGAGCTGAGTTGGGGCTGGATTCCAGTTGAGTAAGATGCATTCCACCTCTTGTTTACCCTGGAAGTCCTGCCTTTTGGAGGCCTGAGCTAAGCAAGCACTCCAAGCACATTAAAATTTGGCAAATTTCTTGAGGGAACGACTGATCACATGTCTGGCAGGCCTCTCCACTCAATGGGACTGTTTCCCAAGCACGTAGAAGACTGCAGAATATTTCTCTCTGCCTTTCTAGCCCAGTCCCAGCCTTTTGGACCCACCCATCCATTACCAGCCCCAACCCTGCCCCAGAACTTAGCAAATGTCTCAGGAAAATTAGCCTTGTGTTTTGGACTATTTTTTTTTTTTTAAGATTTTACATATTTATTTGGGAGAGACAGGGAGAGCATGAGGCAGGGATGGGCAGAGGGGGAGGGACCAGCATACTCCTGGCTGAGCACAGGCTCAGTCCCAGGACCCTGAGATCATGACCTGAGCTGAAGTCAGATGCTTAACCGACTGAGCTACCCAGGCATGCCTGGACTCTTTTTTTTTTTTTTCTTAAAGATGTATTTATTTATTTGAGAGAGAGAGAGAGCGAGCGCGCGCACCCTGGGGGAGGGGCAGAGGGAGAGAGAGAATCCCAGGCAGACTCCCTGCCAAGTGCAGAGCCAGAGGTGGGACTTGATCCTAGGACCTCGAGATCATGACCTAAGCTGAAATCAAGAGTTGGATGCCCAACCAACTGAACCACCCAGGCGCCCCATGTTTTGGACTCTTTTAATTTCCAATCCATTGCATTAACCAAAAGTTCTGCTTCTTTCTCTTCCTGTGTAATGTGTTTGAGCCAAGCTGACATTAGCCCACAATCAGCTTGTGAGTATCAGCTCATATACGATGAAACCTTATTTCTCCAGAATTTTCTGTTTATCTAGTCCCTGTTTTTGTGGTTCTCAACTGTCTTGAAAATACGATTATTTCAAACTTACCCAGTTGTCATTATTGCCTTACAGAGAATGTTGATCTTTCTGACCTATTGTATTCTACCTAGAAGCCCAAATACCCTGTTTGTCAGTATTTTATGTAGTGTTTGTTGTTGTCATTGTTTGTTGGTTTCTTGTTTTAGTATCCATAAGTGAAAGTAATGTATGAGGGTTGGGTTTCTTTTGTTGTTTTGTTTTGTTTTGTTTTGTTTTTTGGGGGGGGTTGTTGTTGTTTGTGGGGTTTTTTTTGTTTGTTTGTTTTTGTTTTTGTTTTGGTGAGCACTCCTTGTCAGGTTTTGATATTATGCTTATTTCATGAAGAGCATTTAAAAACCTTTCTCTTAAAAATGCTGTAGCATAGTTTAAATACCACTGGAATTACTCCTCTGTAAAGGAAAATCATCTTGGTCTGGAGCTTTTATTGCAGAGTGGCAGGAACAAATTTCTTTGCTCTTGTGCAGCTCTTAGTTTATTTGATTTTCCATCTTTTCTGGAGTCAGTTTTAACAAATTATTTTTTCTTTCACAGCACTGTCAAACATAAATATAATATAAGTCACACATATAATTTAAAGTTTTCTGGTAACCATATTTAAAAAGTGAAAAAAGCTGGTAGAGTTATTTTAAATAATATTTCATTAACCAAATATATCTCAGATATTATCATTGTCAATATTATCAACATGTGATCAATTGAACTTACTAGTGAAATGTTCATTTTTTTTTGCTTCATAACTCTTCAAAATCCAGTGTGTATTTTATACTTAAAACACTGGGCTAAGACTGGCCATATTTTCGGTGCTCAGTTTCCATGTGTGGCTAGTTGCTGCTGTATTGGAGATCTCAGCTCTAGAACACTGTCTTTTTCATCCATGTTTCCAAATGTAGCTGAAAAATTACTTTTATGGCACTGGACAAACTACTTTTAGATGATTTGTTTAATTTCCATGGTTTTTCCAGTTATTGGATCCATTTAATCTTATTTGATATATTTGCCCTTTCTTCCTTCCTTAATTTCATCAGCTATAAATTTGTATATTTTATTATTTTGTCCTTCAAAAACACCCAGCTTTTGAATTAACTAGCTCCATAGTCTTCTATTTCATAATCATTATATTTTAACTTTATTTATTTAAATTTTTATTAATTTATTCCTTTAGCTATCCTATCAGTCCATTTGATGTCTTTTTCTAACATGTTTATTATGTTATTTCCTTCACTTATTTTTACTTTTTCTGTTTGTCATAAAACTATGTACAGCATATGCATTTTTATTCTGTGCTGCTTTTGCTCTACTGCCGTACGCGCTCACAGTCGTATCTTCCTTTTTACCCTCTTGTTCTGTGCTATCAGTTTGTATTTTTTTCCTTTGACTCCACAGTTGTTTAGAAGAATGTTTTAAATTTTCCAGCAAGTAAGGGCTTTTTGTCTTCAGATTTTTGACATTAATTTCTACATTGTCATTAAAGAATGTTTTCTATTCTGTTTTTTGTTTTTTGGAAATTTTGAGGTTTGTTCTGTGGCCACTTGGAAGGAGATGTTCTCTATTTCTCTTATTTATTATAAGATTTAGTTCTTCTTTAGATTTGTTAATTTTTTCCCCACTTGCCTTGTAAAGCTTTGAAGATGGGTTTTTCTCTTTGTCTTTGGTATTCTGTAGTTTCACTATGATGCATGTAAGGATGGGTTTATTTTAATGATCATTCTCAGATTTTGGTGTACTTCTTTAACTGAGGGTTCATATCTTACTCTGATACTGAAGATCTGGGCCCTTATGTCTTTGAAAGTTGCTCAGTCCTTTCCTTTCTGTCTTGGAATTCCTCTTAGTTATAAGTTGGTTTTTCCCATTCAAATGTTCACCTTTCTCAGTTTCTCTCTCATGTTTTCCATCTCTTTATTTTTTTGAGGCATGTTGGGTAATTTCCTCTGATCTTTTGGTTCACTGATACTCTCCTCATCTGTGGCAGAAACACTACTCAACTCTAGCTTCTCATTGGAAGTTTATATGTTTTCTTTCTCAAACTTCTATTGGGTCCTTTGGGCCTATCCCCATTCTATTTTCATTCTGGGCGTATGGCTTATGTTTCTTCTTTTATATGTCTAAATACGTTAGGTATCTCTTTTATATTGTCCTATTATCTTTGGTTCTTTTTTTTTCCCTCAAGATTTTATTTATTTGAGAGAGAGGCAGTGAGAGAGAGCATGAGAGGGGAGAAGGTCAGAGGGAGAAGCAGACTCCCTATGGATCTGGGAGCCCGATGTGGGACTCGATCCTGGGACTCCGGGATCATGACCTGAGCTGAAGGCAGTCACTTAACCACCTGAGCCACCCAGCAACTTCATCTTTGGTTCTTGATATTCACTTTTTCCCAGCTGTGGCATCTGTGATTTTCCCTCATGGCGATTCATGCCTCATGCACTTTACTATTTCTGTTTATCTTCAGTGTGGCTCATATTTTCACGGTAAGTCCCAGTTGCCTGAGTTTGAGGACCACTTTTACAGGGCAGTTTTGATTTTTCTTCCACCAGGACCCTTATGGATTTCTTTAGTACGGAACTACCTTTGACATTGACGTTGTGGCTTGGGACCACTGTGCAGGGCAGATAGTGTGAATTTATATTCATCAACAGTGCCAGCCTGGGTATCTGATTTCTAGTATTTTTCTCTTTCTTTCCCAAAGTCTGAGTAGATGATGGGTGTCCTTGCCACTTCTCAGACTGGTCGGTAGAATATCCCTAATCCTTGGTTCTCATTTCCCATCAGGAGCAGCACTCTGCAAACCCTAGCCCCGTGTTTTAGATCACCTCCTCTTCTACGTGAACATGGAGTCTGTACCTTTCAGCTGGTATCAAGTCCTGGTTTCCAGAAGTTTCTCATCTTGACTTCCCCCTATCACTTCAACTTTTCTTGCCTCAGAGCCTGACTATGAATAAATCTTTTTCTTGTTAAGTTTCATCTGGAGATTTTTACCCACTTAAAGTGGGAGGGAGGGGTTTACCAAGATGGTGACCCAAATTCCACAAATAAAATTTGAAGAGAAAAATTTGTTGTTACTATAAGGCAAAGACAACTCTATGGTGGAATAAAATTCAAAACTTTCTTGAATTTTTAAGACAGTCTGCACACTAAAGAAATTTTTCTGGAGGCAGAGATTTGGGCCAATTTCCTTCATCCCTTGAGGTTACGTGTTTGTTCTGTTTTGTCATCAGGGGTACTTCTGTGGAAAAGTCTGAGAAACATTGCCCTGAGATGACCTTGACTGCTAAAATGGAAATCACTCTGTGGGCAAGTCCCTGACACGTAAATGAACACCCAAGGTGAAGAGCACTCACCCAGCTCAGTGGTCCACATCCACTGTTTTGCCTAGGCCTCCCTAAAATATCAGGAAGCAGATCTTTAAAAATTATTATTGGGCTCCTGGATGGCTCAGTTGGTTAAGCAACTGCCTTCGGCTCAGGTCATGATCCTGGAGTTTGGGGAATGAGTCCCTCATTGGGCTCCCTACTCGGAAGGGAGCCTGCTTCTCCCTCTGACCCTCCTCCTTCTCATGCTCTCTCTCTATCCCCCATTCTTTCTCTCTCTCAAATAAATAAATAAAATCTTAAAATATACATTTTAAAAAATTATTATTTTTATTTTTATTTTTAAAGATTTTATCTAGTTGACAGAGCGAGGGACAGTGAGAGAGGGAACAAAAGCAGGGGGAGTGGGAAGGGGTAAGCAGGCCTCCCATTGAGCAAGGAGCCTGATGCAGGGCTCCAAGCCAGGACCCTGGGCTCATGACCTGAGCTGAAGGCAGACGCTTAACAACTGAGCCACCCAGTCGCCCCTTTAAAAATTATTACTACCCGTGACAAAAAGTTATAACATTACAAAAGACTACAAAGTGGAAAGAAAAGGAGCCCCAACCAGTCCCTCCTCCCTCTCCCTCTGATTCCCAAAAGACCACACTGCTTACAGCTTCTCATGGACCTTTCCAGAAATGTTATGTGCACACGGATTTTTTTTTCTATTTAGCATAAATAGGATCCTAGCATACTTGCTCTGTGGATTTAGTTTCTTTTGGGGGGGAGGTCTTTGTTTTTTTGTTTTGTTTTATTTTGTTTACTTATTGCTACCTTTTGAGTGTGTTTTCCTATGAGCACATGTAGCTGTGCCTCATGTTTTCCCATAGGGATTTCCCATACATTCATAATCCTCTCTCCATAGACAGTGGGTCTACATCCCATATTTTTTGCTATTTCCAGCAACAATTCAGGGAGTGTACTTGTGCAGACATCTTTCTGTAAGTGTGTGAGCAGAACCTAGAGGGGAAATGTGCATTTAAGCCTTTGATGGATAGGGTTGGACTGCCCTCCCAAAGTGCAGCAGGTGTTTGAACCGTCACCCAATGGTGGGAGAACTGCTTCGTAATCAGGACTTTAAGGAGCCTCCAGATTTGCTTGGCAAATCTGCTTGGCATCCCCAGAGAGTGCAGGGATGTTGCCTCCACTTGAGGTCAAAAATCTGGTTATTGACACCAAGATCAGATGCTTCTTATTTTTTGAAGAATGTGGTTGCTTGAGTGGCTTTTGGGATTCCCAAAATGGAGAGCAGATATGGGGCAAAGGCTGGGAGGGCAGAATAGAGGACAGTGGATGAAGATTTCCTATCACTGAGCTCCTCAACTATTTGGATAAGTAATACATTTCACTATTTTAAGAAGGTGGTATTAGGATGCCTTCGTGTCTCAGTCAGGTAAGCGTCTGCCTTTGGCTCAGGTAATGATCCCAGGGTCTTTGGATTGAGTGTCACATAGGGCTCCTTGCTCAGCGGGGAGCCTGCTTCTCCCTCACTCTCTGGTGCTCCCCTGCTTGTGTGCTAGCTCTCTCTCTCTCTCTCTCTCTCTCTGACAAATAAATAAATAAAGTCTCTTTTAAAAGAGTAGAAAATGTAAAAACACACAAAGGAGTTAATAAAGCTGCTAATGTGTGGGGAATTAAATAATGCTATTTGTTTGAATAATTATTTAATCTATTAAATAATTAAGTAGGACTACTTTATTGGGGGGTAGTTGGCATATAAAGTAGGTAATGAAAACAATTCTAGCACAGAGACAAACTGGATTTGGGGCCATGGCCCTTTGTTCTTGGAAACCAGTTTAAAATACTAAACATTTTAAATATTTCTTCTATGTGTACTGTACATGCACGAAGTTTGAATGTAAAGAGAATGCAAAGTTGTTCGTGCAAATGGTTACCAGCATTGACACTGGCCTTGATGATCTGTAACTTCCTCTTTTAACTCTGATGAATTATTGTTATTTTTTGCATTGTTTTTTGTGACTGCAGAATACAGAAGGGATGTGCCACCATCCATTTAGTTAATCCAAATACCAGTAGATGTTCTGGTAATTTGACATTTTGACATCGCAATGTCAAAAGCAGCACAGAGTGAATATTCATGAGTGTGCAGGACTGCCTTGCACACTCCTTTGGTTATTTCCTCAGGATATGTTTTTGAATATGGAATCACTGGTTCAGAGGTTATGTATGTGTTTAAGTCTTTTTGCTCTATTTTGCCAAACTGACCTCTAGAAAGACTGCATGAATTTGTATCACCCCTAGCAGGACATAAAAACAGCAGTGCCACTGTGTGGTATTTCTTGACCATTTTTTGAAGAAAGAAACAAACAGGACAAAAAAAAGAAAAGAAACAAATGCATCTCATTTTTGAACTTTTTATTACTAATGAGTGGTAGCATTTTTATATGTTGTAAATTTTAGATCTTTTACATAGGTGCTCACTTAAATAAATTGGTCTATAAGAGTTCATTATACAATAAAGATAATCAAACCTTTCTCGTGTGTGTTGCACATATCCTCCATTTTCTGGGGGAATTTCTTGATCATTTTCTGAAAGAGATTTGACACAGAGTCAGGTCTGTCTCCTCCCTCTCCATCCTGTGAGCTGGCTACAGGTTGGTTAGCAGCTGTCTTTCTGCAGAGGATCCAGAAGCCCAGGGGCTGCGAAATTCTAGTGGGGTGCTGGGGACAAGGGTCTGGCAGCCAAGTCAGGTCATGGGCAACCGTCATTCCATAGGATTGCAAGGCCATGGGGGCTCTGGGCAAGGATTGCTTTACCAAGGTCTGTGTTGCTTGTTGAGTGTCTTAATGTGATCCCCCTCCAATCAAGTGATCTGGGATGGAGGCTGCCCTGAACTCCCTGGGATGTGGAGCCTGTTGTTTCCACATTCCAAGCCGGCCGCCGTGATCTTGAGCCTCCTTCATTGTCCTTGGTGGGTGCAGGGCCAGCGGGCTGTCTTTTCATGGTTTGTCAAATGCTTCCCTGGACCTAAATGTCACTTTGGGCACTGGGACCTTGGATGCTGTCCTCATTCAAAACCCATTCATCTGTAGTCAGCGGTCCTTGAGCGGCATGGAATGCAAAGGCAGCTGTTTTCCTGGTGGGGGTCATTATTAGAATGCCTAGAATTCCTGCAGCCGTCTTGATACCAGACAGAGAATGAAGCCCACACCAAAAGCAGAGAGAGGAAAAGAACTGGGTCCTTGTTGACATTCCCAAACCACTTATTCAACTGGCCCTGAGGCTCCCTACAGGGAATATTTATGATATAAAATAATACATTCCCATATTGATTATGCCGGTTCTAGTCAGCGTTTCTGTTCTTTGCGGCCAGAACCTCCCAGTGGATGGAGGAGTTATAATGCCAAAACCCCATAAAGCCCACAGCTTCTTAGCATGTCCCAGGAGCAGTATCTGAAAACGCACAGCAGTGTTCATTTGCAAATCTTCTCTGAGATGACATTTCCTTTACCCTCTCCTCTGGTGAGTCAGTGCCCCTACTTTTGCTAGAGTTCTCCCTCTCTCTCTCTCTCCTGGCTCCCACTCTTCTGGGCAAGTCCAGAAGACCCTTCTAACCCAGGCCTGTCTCCCCTTCAGGCCCCTGTTTGTGAGGAAGGGTGAATCACTGCTTACTAGTCAGGCTCAGCTCACTCCTGGGGGGATGGCTCACTATTGGGGGATGGCTCGTTAGTGAAGGGGAGACTCATTGGTGGGAGGGATGGCTCACTAGTTGGGGGGCCACTCAGTAGTGAGGGAGTGACTCACTAGCGGGAGGGGCAGTTCACTAGTGGAGAACTAGTGACTAGTTCTCCTGTCAGCTGGAGAAGATTGGGAGAAGACCAGTCACATTGAGTGTATTCGGTTGGGAACATGGATGGTATGGTCCTCCAGGACTCAGTCTTTTTCCTTCTCTGTGCCTTGTCATCCTTGGAAATTGGCCTCATCCTCCAGCTGGTTTCAAGATGGCGGCATCAACCTGGGAAATAGCATCCTGAGGAATGAGGGAAATTTTCCTGTGCCTTTCTCACGGTGGAGAGGACTCTCCCTTTCCTGCTTCACTGTACCCCCAGCTTCAGGTCCTGTTCATGTCTTACTGGCTGTCAGTGTGTTACAGAGTCATACTGAGGGAATCGCTGGCTACTGAGAATGGAGGGCCCCTTTCTGAGACGGCCCTGCCCTGGGCTCACCAGCGACATGGGAGTGGGGCAGATGCCTGAACACTATGGGCCTTCCCCGCAGAGGGAGGAAGGGAATAACAGATCCTGGGACAGTCCAGGGAGCCATCTATAAATATGATTTGCAGAGTTTCACCACGTTCCAGAACTTGATCTATGATATTTCTAACACCCCCCTCACCCCATGAGGTTGTAGCATTACCTCATTTTACAGAGGCGTAGATGGTGCTTGGAGGTTAAGATCTCTCTTCGATATTATTAAACAACCCTTTTTCTAAAATGCTGTGGTAAGAGAGTTTGCAAGTGGGGAGCTGAGGGATGTAATTTCCCAGGTGGTGAGTGGGGTTCAGCCAAGTGCAAGGCGATGCCCTCCCACCTTCCTGTCAGGCCAGAAGCTCCCTAGGAGCAGGCTCTCCCCTGGATGCTCCTTGCCCCAGACTGTTGAAAACCATCATCAGCCAAGGCAGGCCTGTTCCTTATAATGGGAAGGCTTGCCAGGTACAGGACAGAATTACACTGGGGAGCAAGTCAGACATAAACCTTTCTGATTGACGTGTTTTTCCGCCCCCACTCCAGCCCACTTAGGGCCACCCAACAGATGATGCCCTGGGGCCTGGGCATGCAATTAAAAGTGAAGAAATGCTTAATCAAATCATGCCACTTGAAGGGAGCTGGGCTGGCAGGAAAATGCTGCGGAGCGCTGGCCACAGTGGAAATTTCCAGGCCTAAGCAGGCACCCAATACTCCCAGGTTGTTTTGAAATAGATACTGTTGTGTTCTGTCGGGTTCGGAGATCCGTTTGCAAATATTTAAAAACCTTTCCATTAACAAGGATTGCTTTAGGAGATCACACACAGATGCATACGCACGCATCCTCACACACCTCCCTCCCCCCAGCCCACAGGCTTCTACTACGTGCACGGGGGAAGCAGAACCCCACAACAGGCCCTGCTGGGCACCCCAAGTGTCTCTTCATGCTTGCTGAAACCCATGAATCCTCTCTATCATCCGTTGAGACAGCTCCGTTTTTTAAAAAGTTTATTTATATTTCTCCCCCTCAAAAATGTCATGACTAACTTTCCATTCATTATCAAAATATTCTTTTGCCACTAATTTCCCTTCTTGGTTAAAATAAAGAGGCAAACCCTGTTGGCATTGCATCTTAGGATGTACTCGGCTGTAAACAAGAGAAACTTTTCTTAATGGATCTTGAAGAGCCCTCCCGTGAGAATTTCCTCTGTTTATCAGCTTCATGTGGCACGGAGGGCAAGCAGCTATTATGAAGTTCAGGGGCAAGGGGAGGCTGTCGAGAACATGCCAGGTCCCGGCGTCTCATCCTTCAAGGTGATGCTCCAGTTTCTCAGGCCAGGTGCTCCCTTCCCCCCATGTCCTGGCCAAGGACACAGAATCTTGGGACCTGGACCTTGGGGCTGACTACTGTGGAATCCCAGGCGGTCCTCTTACCTCTCTGCCCCTCACCTTCCTTACCCATAAAATGAAGCTGTAGGATCTTATGATCCCTAAGCCCCCTCTAGCACTGAAATTTTAGGATTATAATTCAGCAAAGTCTACATGGAAAAAAGGGGGGGGATTCTTGACAACAACAAGAGCAACAACAAAAATCTTGGTTTTTAGGATCTGGAACATGCAGTGAGGGATCCTATGTGAAATCAAAATATATCATTTTCGAAAGGTAGAACACAAGAGAAGTAGGTCAGAAAACTAACTCACCCAAGGCTTCCTTTCCAACAACACAGCCGAAAGCCTGCCCCTATGCCCCAAAATATACCCTGCAAATGGAGGAAAAGAAATGGGGTGCAGAGCACCCCTTCTTAATTGCCCCGAGCCAGGGATGAGTTCTCAGCCCGTTAGTGCCACTTCTATTCTGTCATCTAATCTGAATGACTCTCTACCTGCAAGCATGTCGGAGAAAAGTGTTGAGCGGTCTGAGCTTGGGGATGACTTTCTTGACAACACAGAAGGGAAGAGGTCTGGGGAGGGACGCACCTTAAAGTAAATCAAGGCAAGCCATTGAGTCCTTCTGTGATAGATGTGGCTATTGGTAGATGAATATCTACTGCTAGATGAGCATCTACTGCTCAGCATCCCTTAGGAGGACCTCTGGGGTGGTGTCCTGGACTTGTCCTACATGGACAGGATGTTGGGGAGAAAGAAGGATCATTGTTAGAAAAGGAGTGACCTTTTAAGATTGGCCAAAAGGAGACGGCATTGTGTCCGCTGGGGAATTCCCCTCTTGGGGTGTGTGGCAGTGATGTGGCCAAGCTTTCTAGAGACCCCTGATGTAACGTACAATCCTACAGTGGGGTTAGGTCCTGCAAGCCAGAGCAGTGAACGTGAACTTCCCTGGAGCATCTGGAAATGGGAAGGGACTTGAGGGAGTGGAAGCTTGGGTTTCCGCAGTGCTACCAGGTGGGAGCTATCGTAGCCATCCCCCTAAATCAGGGCAGCCTAGAGAAATAAAGGTGTTGCTGACGAAGCTCTGACAGCCGTGCTTCTGTCCTGGCTTCTGGTTCAGGCCAGGAGATGGATGCTTGTGCCAGTTTCAAGGGAAATGAGAACAACGAGGACGATACAATGCTGTCTTCCATAAATCCAAATTTGTTTAATTTAAAAGACTGTTTTCTATTTTGAGATTATGTCTTCTCCAATTTGGGTATTAAAAATGTCCTTTCTTTTATGAAGCGATGGCAATAGGTGGTATTTTTTTTAAAAAATGTCCTTAATTGACAAAATAAAGAATTGGCAAATCCAGCTGATGCCTGTGGCCAATTCTTCTAGTTTTCTCTAAGTATTGGTTTTCCCCTTCTTCCATGCCAAGAGAAATTTAAGGGGGCATGCGACCACCCAGAATAGAGCCTACAGTTCCCAGTTTTCCTTGGAGCTAGGTGTGGCCAGCTGTTGAAGTTATGGTTAATGGATGTTTGCAGATGTGATGCCTGCAATTTCTGGGTAATGTCCTTAAAGAAGGGGCCTGCCGGCTCCCTGCTACTTTACCTCTTCCTGAAGGCTGGAATATGGGCATGGAGTTATCTGGGACTATGCAGATGAATGCAATACATTTGGAGTGGCAGAGGAACCAGATAGAAGGATCCTGGGTACCCCCAAACCATAGCATTATCATATCAGCCCAGGATGCTTATGTAATGTGAGAGAAATGGACATTTGTATTTCATGTCTCGTCAGATAAAACGAGTCAGCGTTTACGTGCTATCTGCAATGATGAAAATGGATGAGATTATCCAGGATTAGAGAGTAGAGGGAGAAATGAGAGGGCCTAGAATGGAGCCTTAAAGAAGTCCAACATACAGATATATAGA
Organism: Taxidea taxus jeffersonii; assembly: GCA_003697995.1. Lineage (NCBI taxonomy): Eukaryota > Metazoa > Chordata > Mammalia > Carnivora > Mustelidae > Taxidea > Taxidea taxus. The sequence continues at coordinate 66,149 of ML101232.1, read as the reverse complement.
GGAGGAAAACGCCTAACGGAACAGAAGAGGGGCAGCTGGAGAACTAGGAAAGGAAAACAGTGTGGAGTGGCCACCGGGAGAGTATTTCAGGAAGGAGAGAGTTCCAGTTCCAGTGATGGTGAGAGAGGTCAAGAAGAGGCCCAACATGGCCGTTCTGTTTAAAATGGAAGTAACTTGTGATCTTATCAAGGACTGTTTCATTGTAGTGGTGAACGATAGCCAGGGGAAGGCAGTGAGGAGTAAATGGGAGGTGAGAGAGAGACAACGTGTTCAGAAAGTGTGACCAAGAGCAAGAAGGTAGGAGCTGGAGGGAAATGAGGAGACTTCTTTTTTTTTTTCTCTTCCGTTTTCTTCTTTCCTCTCCTTAACTTCACCTCATCTTTCCTTTTCTTTTTCTCCCTTGCTCCCTTATTAAAAACTGCAGAATCCAGGGCACTTACCTACTGATGGGAAGGATCCAGAACAGAGAATAGATGAAGAAATAGGATGATAATTCCTACAAACAGCTCTCGAGAAGATGGGAGGCAAGGGAGGCAGAGAGCATTTGCAAAGGAACTAGCCCGCCACGGGAGGACAGAGAGTCGGGTGCAAACTCAGGAGTGTGTGTTGGGCAATCGGTTCTCTTTTCTCAGTGTGACAGGATGCAAGCTGGTCCATGCAGCTGTGGGATTTACCTCCAGCAGCACTCTGCCGGCCAGGAGCAGGTGTGGGGAAGATGGATGCTGACGTTCATCCAGGGTTCGAATTTTCCTAGATTGGTGATGTGAGGACAGAGGAGGAAGAGACTGTTTAGTATTTGGAAGGGAGTAATTAAATGACTAGACCATTGAGTCTAGACAAGATAGAATGGAAGCTGAAGAGAGTGAAAACAATGGACAAGGAATATCTGGAGAGGTCATTGTCCAAGGGCCCCAGTGGAGTTGAGTAGCAGATGTAGGGGGGGTTATGGAATTGAGGGAAAAGTTAGCATATGGATGGGCACAACTGGGTTTGAGATTCAGAGATGGGGAAGACTGGAGTGCCAGTCAAGTCCACATAGGCATGGGAGTAGGGGCTGAGGAGGAGGAAGGGGGAGGTCACTGGAAATGGGAGGGCAAGGGGACAAGAGGCCAACATCATGCCTGGGCCAGTTGTAAGGATTCTGAAGCAGCAACCTGAAATGGGGGTGGAGAAAGTTGTGAACCATTTGCTAAATACTGGTTGGATGAAGAAATGTATCAAATGAAGTAGAGAAATGACCTGGACTAGGACAAGGAAAAGACCTGAATAACCTTAGTCTCAGTAGAGCAGGTAATTTGCAAAACCGGGAAAGAAATGTTCTGGAAGGAAGACGTAAGCCGAATTCCTAGCCCCAAGGTCAAGAGCATAAGAATAAAGTTTCCATTTGGGAAGCAGAGGCAGTATCTCTCTCTGGGTCAGCCAGCAGCAGCCAGTTTGGTCACCTTAGCACTCCTAGGAAGCTTTCATAATGCAGATTCTAGGGCCCCACCTAGGCTAATTAAATCTGAATATTTAGGGATAATGCCTGCCTCTAGGGCCAGCGGCTTCATAGGCACAAGTCCCACTGGGCCCCACATTCGGAAGGACCCCAGGCTTAGTTCAATGCAATCTTGAACTTCTTAATAATTGGGGAACAGAGGGCCCTGCAAATTCATTTTACACTGGACCTCACAAATTTGGGTAATCAGGCCTGTTTGGGTAGCAGTACCCTTTGCGAAATCTCCCCAAGTGAGGGGTACCTGGCTGGCTCAGTCAGTAGAGCATGCCACTCTTGATATCGGTGTTTTAAGTTCGAACCCCATGTTGGATGCAGAGATTACTTAAAAATAAAGTCTCCCAACAAATCAAAACCACAATGAGATACCACCTCATTACCGGGCAGAATGGCTAAAATTAACAAGTCAGGAGACGACAGATGTTGGCGAGAATGCGGAGAACGGGAAACCCTCTTATACTGTTGATGGGAATGCAAACTGGGGCAGCCGCTCTGGAAAACAGTATGGAGGTTCCTCAAAAAGTTAAAAGTAGACCTACCCTACAACCTAGCAATTGCAATACTGGGTATTTATCCAAAGGATACAAACGTGATTCGAAGGGAGCACATGCACCCCAATGTTTATAGCAGCAGTGTCCACAAATGCCAGAATATGGAAAGAGACCAGATGTCCATTGACAGATGAGTGGATAAAGAAGAGATAGTATATATCTATATAGATCTAACTTTATAGGTATATGCAGGGGCACGTGGGTGGCTCAGTGGGTTAAGCCTCTGCCTTCAGCTCAGGTCATGATCTCAGGGTCCTGGGATCGAGCCCCACATTGGGCTCTCTGCTCAGCAGGGAGCCTGCTTCCCCCTCTCTCTCTCTCTGCCTGCCTCTCTGCCTACTTGTGATCTCTCTCTGTCTCTCAAATAAATAAAAAAAAATCTTTATATAGATATATGCATCTATTTATCTTTTATACCCACACAGACATACACTGAAATATTACTCAGCCATCAAAAAGAACAAACTCTTGCCATTTGCAATGACGTGGATGGAACTAGAGGGTATTATGCTAAGCAAAATAAATCAGTCAGAGAAAAACAAATACCATATGATCTCACTGATATGTGTAATTTAAGAAACAAAACAGATGAACATAGGGGAAGGGAAGGGAAAATAAAATGAGATGAAAACAGAGAGGGAGGCATCCATAAGAGACACTGAACTCTAGGAAACAAACTGAGGGTTGCTGGAGGGGAAGGGGGTAGGAGGATGGGATAACTGGGGATGGGCATTAAGGAGGCCACTTGATGTAAAGAGCACTGGGTGTTGTGTGCAACTGAGGAATCACTGAGTTCTACCCCTGAAACTAGTGATACACTATATGTTAACTAAGTTGAATTTAAATTAAAAATACATATATAATTCCCCCCACAAAAGAAAGAAAGAAGAAAGGAAGGAAGGAGGGAAGGAAGGGAGGAAGGAAGGAAGGAAGGAATCCCCTCAAAGGATTCTGATGTGCAACTAGGATTGAGAATCAACAAGTTAAGCCAAGAGTTGGAGGGACCACATGAAGAAATGGCTGAGGGCGTACAGCGGCGGACTGAATGGAAGGAAGACGGCAGAGGGTATGAGGGCAAGGGCACGTGCACAGAGGTTTATGTTTAGTTTATGCTCGGTTTCTTGGAGAAGAATGACTGCTGGAGCCTACCAGCTCTGCCGTGGCTCAAAAGAGAGGCATGCTGGCGGGGTGTGGGGCTGGAGGGCCTTTGTCTTATAGCAGCCCCGGCGGGGCTGGGGGTGGCGGCGAATAGAAGAGCCTACGTAGGGCAGGGACAGGTGGGAACACGCTGAACACATCGCTCGGGCTGAGGCACTGTAAGCCTGTGCAGGGGGCTGGGGCTGGGGTGGGTGGGAGAGCCTCCAGGGCTCATCAAAGCTGAGAGACTCAAGACGTGGGGCTGGAGGTCTAGGTTTGGGGGCCGCCATCTCCTAGGCGGAACGTGGAGCAATGCCAGTCTCAAGTTTCGAGCCCTCACAAGACTCAGGGAACCTTACCAGAGACGCGGCGCGTCCATGAGAACCTTGTTTTCCCCTGGGAGTCTGAGAGGAAGTGAGCAGAGCTGTGTAAACTGAGACAGGGCTCTGGGAAGAGGAGGCTCCCCAGAGAAACACACCACAAACAGGCGCCACGGGGTCACTCGTCAATGAAATGTTGGTTGTTTTTCTAAACTACGAGAGATAAGAGGTGGTGAAATCTTCCCTCTGCTTCAGCCGTTTACTATAAATATTTCTCTCAAAATCAACCCAGATGAGGCTGGGCCTAAAGGAGAAGCCAGGTACAGGAGCCCTGTTGTCCCACCTCTGGGAGCTGCCGTGTCCGGGACTGGCCACAAAAGCACCAGGTGCCTCTGAGGCTGGTGAGACCCCTGAGACCCCTCCGGAAAGGATGCTGTCCTAAGGGCAAAGGAGAAGCTGCCCGAGGAAAGCCTCATCCCAAGTCTTGAGCCGTGGCCATGAGAGCAGCAGACAGCACGGTCACCCTCCCAAACTCAAGCATGGCTGGGCAGCAGGAGAGGTTGGCAAAGGTCATCTGACTGGGGACACCTCCAGATTTGCCAGAGCAAATCTCAGCACTTGCTACTTGAGGAACAGCTGAGGCATGAGGCAGCCTCTCACCTGCGTACATTTTTATCCCCCTTGGCCTCCCAGGTGCCTCGCCCCTCCTGGTCGCTCGCCTCCAGCCTCTTGTGGTCCAGGGGGATCCATTCCAAGAGCAGCTGTGGTTCCCCTCCTGCGGTAAGGTTGAGTGGACCCCAAGTGTACTCGGAATGATGGCGGGGGTGGGGGGCTGGCTGCCCGAGCAGAGAAAGTCCACCTGCTTGTTCTCATCCCACAGCAGGATCAGGCAGCGGCACAGGGAAGACCAGAGCATGCTGGAGAAGTTAAGTGTCATTTCCAGGGACACAGGCCACTGCGGATGTTCCCCTCTCCACAGAAAGGTCCTAAAGTTATAGGTTCTCTTGGGCCACTGAGAGCTGCTCTGAAGTCTGACTCTGTCTTTTGACTTGGCCAGGGAGAAAATGGTCAGGGCAGTCTGCCTTCCTAGTCGGTGGGTTGGGTGGTTGGCAAGCGAGATACCCTTTGGCTAACTATCCTTAGTACTGAAATTTCCTTAAACCGCTTTTGGAGAGGATGGATTCTCTCTCCCTCTGCCACCCAGCCGCAGTGCCATGAAGAAGGTTCCATCTGCTCACGGCTTCAGGCTTACGGTATCGCGGACCCAAATGTGCGGTGTCCAAGAACTTGGGTGTCATGCTTCTGCAGCTGATTCATCCCCGTGCACATGAATGAGTGCTGCGTAAGGAACGGGCTCACACCTCTTGAGCATCCCACAGGGACATCATTTGTGACTGATCCCCTACTTCTCAATCTCCTAGTAGCCCCACGTCCCATGACTTAATCCCTCCCTGCAATCTCTCTCCTTTTTTCTTTTGCCTAAGAACCTAGCCCTAGCCTTTTTAATTTAAAATTAAATTTTAATTTTAATTAAAATTAATTTTTTAATTTTAAAACATTTTAAAAAATTTTTAAAAATTTAAAAAAGACTTTGCTGAGTCTTTCCCACCCACTTCTGCTTTGGGGTTAGAGGAACATGGGGGGCTTCAGGTTAGGAAGGTGGGGAAAGAAAGGAAGGCTCTGGATTCTGGAAGATGGTGGATTGTCCCTCACCCGTCACCTTGTGACACACTCACTCAACCCTGGCTGCTGAAACCCTTGTTCTTCAATGTCAGCTGAGATTTGCTGAGTTTATGAGGCCCCTACTTGCTCAAGAATGTTTGTCTCCTCACTGACCTTGAAATATATTAAAAGGTCACGTTCACTTGTCTCTTTCTGCTGTCTGAGGATTTTTCTCCTTCACTGGAACAGGTAAGGGGAAGCCACCCTGCCACATTCTTGTCCCGGAGGAAAGCTTTATGACTTTGCAAAGTTGAGAACGAGCTCCTTCCTGTTTCCGGAAGTGTGTGGGTCAGTATGGCTGTGCAGTGTGCCTGCACACGTGGGGAAGTCCTCTCCCGCCCTGGCCACAGTGGATACCTTCCTGGGAGCCAGTGCCAGTCCTCCCGCCAAGGAATCAGAGTCTTTTCCCTGATCTGGGGAACTAGACCCCCTGATCCCTGGGGCATTTCCTGGCTCAGAACCCCTCTGATGTCTCCATAGCACCTGTTTCTGGCTGAGGGTTGGATATCCAGGTTCCAGCACCTCCTGGCTTAGGGCGGGTGTTGCCCCATGTCCGTCTGCAGCCCCTGACCTAAATCAATGGTTTCCATAATTTTCTGATTATGTACCCGTACCCATTTAGTGTAAGGTTGGAGGGAGGTATATAGTCCCCGTGTGTTTACTTATAAACGGCACATGCTGTAAATTGTAAAACATAACTAACATTGAGGTTAAAAGAAGGAACAAGATGACATAAACACGTTTTAATTGTTAATTGCAGTGGCTTTGTATGATCACTAGTTACTCCCTCAAGGCAAAATATGAATCTAGGTTTAAGGTCTGTTGTTAACAAAAAGGGATAAAATACGCAGTTAAAGTAGTTTTCTTGTTAATTCGGAGTCATTCTTGGCCCGCTTCCTGTCAGATCTGATCAACTCCCCAGGGTTTTTATTGTGCTGTGGGAGATGGGAGGGGCCCACCTGTAGGGGACAAGTTAGCTCTACTTGGCCTTTTTGTGGTCAGCATTGTTTCTGGCCAGGTTTTTTGGTAGTAATCCTCAAACTACCCATTCGTTTCCTGAGAATTGATTACATCACAGTGAGATTATCTAATCCATAAATCTACTTCACCGGGTGCAGGAAAAGTGTTCCTAGCCTCAGGCTGCCGGAGAGCTAATGCCTCCCTCAAGAGGCCTCAGACCCTGCGCGTGAGGGACTCCGTCAGGGACTAGGAGCGCCTTTATATTAAATATTAGAATATTCGCTTGCTTGAACTGCTGTAACAGAGTACTGCCCACTGAGTGGGTTGAACAATAGAAGTTTATTGTGTCACAATTCTGGAGGCTGGACGTTTGAGGTTAAGGTGGCACAGGCTGGTTCCTCCTGAAGGTTGGTGAGGAGAATCTGTTCTCAGCCTCTCTCCTAACTTCGGGTGGTTGCTGGCCATCTTTGGTGTTCCTTGGCTTGTAGACATATCACCCAGATCTTTGTCTTCAGTTTGCTCCCTCTTCCTCTTTTCCCCATGATGGTTCACCCCCAATTCCACTGGGGACAAGAAGGGGGTAAGTGTGCAGAAGACCAGGCCTTGAAGAGTGCCATGTGGCATTCCACAGAAGCTTAGTTTCACGATGGACTTCTGGGATCATGGACACTGGGATCAGTGAGCCGCCATCAAGCCTCCTCTCCCTTCTTCCAAACTTCAGAAATAATAAGAAGGACCGTTTTAAGTGAAGGCATAACTTCATTCAAAAAACAAGAAGGGAGAAAAGAGTCTAGTGGTTTTTCAAAAAGTCAAACCCTGTGACCCAGCTATTCCTCCCCTAGGTATGTACCCAAAAGAATTGCGAATGTTATCAAGCAAAAACTTGCACGTGAATATTTAGAACAGCAGAATTCACAATAACCAAAAGGTGGAAATGACCCAAATGTCCATCAGCCGGTGAATGGATAAGACAGAATGTGGGTGACCCATACAATGGATATGACTTCACCATGACCAAGAGTGGAGTACTAATACACCTTCTATCATGGATGATTGAAAACATTATGTCGAGGGAAAGAAGCCAGACACAAAAGACTGGGTGTTGTATGATCCCATTTATGTGAAATGTCTGGAGTAGGTCAGTCTATAGAGGCAGAAGGCAGATTAGTGGTTGCCACGGGGCTGGGGGCAGGTTGGGGGAGAATGGGAAGTAGTTGCTTAATGGATGGGGTTTTCTTTTATGGTGATGAACATGTTTTGCTACTAGGTAGAGCTGATCGTTGCAAAAGGTTATGAATCACTGAATCATTGAATGGTGTACTTCAAAATGGTTAATTTTATGTCATATGAATGTACCTCAATTTAAAAAAAAAATTAGAAGCAAGGAGGGGAAGTCTTAGGGGATCCTTAACCATAAATGGCTTGAGGAGGCATTGTGAGGACCCTCCAGTTCCGAGTAAACAGCCCCACGAGTGAGCACTGAGTGATACCTTCCAGGGTAATGGCAAATTTGCAATTGGCCTGGATAGCCTCCAGCAAGCTGTCCATGGGAAAAGCCTCTCAACAACATGGATTTTTATTATTTTCTTTAATCAAATGGCTTGGTGCTGTCTGCTGTTCAGAGCTCTAGGACAAGGTCAATGTATTAGTAACCATGACTTACACGGCCCCTTCATGTCTTCTCTATCTCACTCCTGAACCTTAAAATCTTGTATTTTAAGTTCCTCCTGTTTTCTTTGGAATGCTGTTCATTGACTTGGAATGACTATGAACTCTGGTGGAGAATAACATGCTTACTGGGTAAATAGCTCCTTCTCAAAAGAGCTGCAAAAAGCAGATTATGTGCAAATTCAGAGAATGCTTTTTGGTGCCAAGCTCTGGTTGGATTTGAAAGGTCCTGTCAAGTTTCAGATTCACAGCTTGACATTTACATGGTTATTTCTGCCACTTATTAACTGTGGTGTGTTAGTAGCAATCTAATTATGACTGCCCTCTTCGTTTGTCTTATGAGAGGCAAGAGGAGATTGCTTTAAGACAAGAGTTCACCCTGGGATGTTCTTCTGGAACACATCTGGGGAAGGATGGGGGTCAAAAGAGCTGATGGTTTTGGCACAAGTTCTCTTTGGTCTGTTACGTTCCTGAAGCTTCTGCCCCAAGAATCCTGGTTGCCGGGCATTTCTGCTGCTCTGGGTCCGGGAAGAGGCAGAAAGATGTGCTCTTGGGACCTGAGAAGCCGCTCCAAGTGCAATGTCTTGAATAGCCTTTGTTTCTAGGAGATTCTGAGGTACAGGGATGGCAGCTCTGCCTTTCTTTAAGGTGGTTCAGAAAATCAGCCTGAGTAGGAATTGGGAGGAGCCAATATCCTGGGTTTTTTTTTAGAAATTTGTTCTAATTTTTTACATTCTGACATTAAGAAAAGGTTTTGAGCTGTGATTCCCAGCTTTGTGCCTGTAGCGCGAGGGGCATCTGCTCTGTTCTAAAGGGGCCTGGCCTCTCCAGGCTTCTGATTCTAACCTTCCCTCTACCTTCCCCAGGGTGAAATGTGTCCTGAAAGAGAAGGGTGGGGGGACACAGTAGTAGGGAAGAGAGAGCATAGGGCAGCAGAATTGAAGATCTATGGGTTCTTGCCTTGAAATGAGCTTCACTGGGCTCCTCCAGCCCCAGGTGAGCTTCTCAAGAACAGATTGAGTCCTCCTGACTCTTCGCAGGAGAATCAGGAAGAATAAGGAAAGCACATCAGAAAGCAAATAAATAAAGTAAATCACAGGGACAGAGGACTGTAAGAAGTTTCTAGACCTGACTCCAAAAGCATGCATGATCCATAAAAGTAAAAATGGGTAAATTTTACCTCCTCCAACTTAAATGCTTCCTCACTGAGCCCTAAGACCCTCTTTAAAGATGCACCCTTCTTGTTACTACTGGCTGGGAATGGCTTTGTCTCACATTTATATGGTCACACCGTGGGGACACTGCCCCGACACAGCCCATCGAGGCTTTCAGAACAGCTCTGTGTTTTAGGGAAGGGAAAGTTGGAGTTCACTCACATTTTGCCCCCTTCTTGGGAAGAGACTTATATTCCTGGCATCCATTTTTATAAAATCTAATTAAGTTGCTGATGGACGCTGCCCCTTCTCCAAACCATCTTTGCTTTTTGCTGTCCTTAAGTTTGGATGCCATTGGCCACATCCCGGAGGCTTTGTTATTGGATGAGAGTTTTGAGTCCAGGCTGCTTGGAGCAAAGGACAGCAGTTATCCAGAGTCTCCAAGACTTCAGATGTGTGCAGCCCTTTGAATTCTACCTGACAGAGGAGTTTCTAAAATGAAAAAGAAAGGCAAGACAAAAGTCAAGTGAAAGTCCACACAAATACATCAAACAGTGTTTTGACAAAGGAGCAAAAGCAATTCTATGGAGGAAGGATGAATTCTTCAAAACATGGAGCTGGAGTGCTTGGGGTCCACAGGTAAAGATAGCAAAACCCAAGCCCAAACCCTGAACCTCCACCTAAAGCTGACATGTTAGTACTCATTATTGTCACTCTTACTCATGATCACACCATTACTCATACATATTACACAAAAATTCACTCAACATGGACATGGGCTTAAATTTAAAAAGTAAAAAAATAAAAATACTAGGAAAGAGAAAGGAGAAAATCATAGGGAACTGGGACTAGATAGAGAGTTTTTAGACTTGACATCAGAAGCATAATCTGTAAAAGGAAAAATTAATAAAATCCTCAAAATTAAAACTTTTGCCCAGTGAGGAGAATGGAAAGACACATTACAGCCTGAAAGGAAATACTTGTGAAATGCATATCTGTTAAAGGACGTGTATCTGGGATATATAAAGAGCTCTCAAAACTCAGTAGTAAAAAAAGTCCTAAACAATCCAATGAACAAACGGGCAAGGACATGAACAGACATTTTACTCAAGAAGATACACAGAAGGCAAATAAGCAGAGGGAAAAAAAGTTCACCATCATTAGCCTTTAGGGAAATGCAAATTAAAATTGAAACCACAATGAGATATCACTATCACCTATCAGAATGGCTAAATTAAAAACCATTGATAACACCAACTGCTGGCAAAGATGGGGAGAAACTGGATCACTCACATATTGCTGATGGGAATATAAATGGCATAGCCACTCTGTGAAAGACTGGCAGTTTCTTACAAAACTCAACATGCACTCACCATATGACCCGTGATCACATTCTTGGACATTGTCCCAGAGAAATGAAGACTTATGTTCAACACATACACACACACACACAAACACAAAAAGCCTTCTACAAAAATGTTCATAGCAGCTCTATTTGTAATAGCTTCAAACTGGAAGCAACCCAAAAGTCCTTCAATGGGCGAATGGTTAAATAAACTGGTACATCCGTATCTCTGTCAATTTCTTGCTTGTGATATTATACTATAGTTATGCACAATGATGTTATCATGGAGAGAAACTGGGAGAAGAGGTCATCTTGAATTAATTCTTACAACTGCATATAAATCTACAATTATTTTCTTTTATTTTTAAGATTTTATTTATTTATTGAGAGAGACAGGGCATGATCAGGAGGGCAGGGAGAGATGCGGACTCCCCGCCGAGCAGGGAGGCTGATGCCGGGCTCACTCCCAGGACCCTGAGATCATGACCTGAGCTTAGCCGACTGAGCCACCCAGGAGCCCCAATCTACAATTATTTTAAAATAAGTTTCAGAAAAAGGTAAATTGAAAAAGTCAAATGGTTCAGATGCTAAGAACTAGGGAGCCGTGGCACCAGGGTGGATTTTGAAGCCCTCATGGGGCAACCCACAGAGGATATGGGAGCAGAGAAAGAGGAGCCGTGGCTTGAAAAGTGCAATTAATAATAGCATTGTCTTTTATGATCCACCAGTTATGCTCTTTGGTACTTACTCAAATGAGTTAAAAACTTATGTCCGTACAAAAGCCTGCACACGGATGTTTATAACTGCTTTATTCATAATTGCTCACAGTGCCCTTTAGTAGGGGAGCGGATCAATGAACTATGGTATATCCATGCAGCAAAATATTGAACAGTACAAAGAAAAGAGCTAACGAGGCATAAAAAGACATAGAGGAATCTTAAATGCATATTATTAGATAAAAACACCCATCTGAAAAGACTAGATACTGTATGGTTTCAACTGTATGACGTTCTGGGAAAGGCAAAACTTGTGAAACTGGAAGAAGGTTGTGACTGCAGGGGGTTTTCGAAAAGGGAAGGGAGAATAAAGAGGAAAAGCACAGAGGATTTTTAGGACAGTGGAACCACTCCATGGGTGCTATAATGGTACCTACACGTCATTATACATTGGTTCAAACCCACAGAATGCATACCACCAAAAGTGAACTCTAGTGCAAGCTATGGACTCTGGGAGCTAATCATGTGTCAGTGTAGACTCATTGTGATGAATGTAAGAAGTCTAAAAAATAAAGCCTATTAAAAGTAATAATAGTATTGCTTTTATGAACACCTTCACACAATTCAAGGTGCTTTTAGGAACATTTTCTCCTTTTAAGGACCAGCCTCACGACCATGGTCTGGGAGGAAGGGGGTGGAAGGGGGGGTGTAAAGTGGGAGTAAATACTGTGGAGAGCATACCAGCAAGGGGCCAGACAGTGGGCAGGAGGTGCCGTGTGGTCAGGGACACACCTGTCCTCCGAAGGGCAGGGATGAGTAGGGAGAAGGCTCCCTGGGGCTCACCGTGGATGGGTGGATGGGGTTCTTGAGGTTCCAGTAGAGGTAAACTAGAGGCAGGGAAGAGAGATATTTGGTCCGAGGGAGGGAGGACCAGGGCAGAGAAGTGATAGGGGTCTGCTGGGATTCTCTTTCCATCATTGGATGCCATGTTAGAATGTCAGTGGGACTGCTGTATACACAGGACAAGGAAGTGAGAGGGGCAAGCAGAAAAAGGGGTTAGTAGTGGGGTCAGTCCAAATTAAAAATGGAAGAGATAGGAGTTGGAAATCTGGCTGGGATCCATTAATTAGCCCAAAGGTTGATTTACTCTGGAGACATCCCAGAACATGGTGGGAGGGATCTATCCTTGGCATTATGACTTCTAGGGAGGTATGCCTGCTGATTTCCCTCAGGTATGCCTTCTTAAATGGTCTCCTTTCCAAGGGTGTGTGGGGTCCAGGGTTGGGTTGACAGGCTTGCCCTCCGGGCAGCCTGGCAGAGAAAGCTGTCTCCCTCTTGTGGTCCCTTGGGGAAACCCCTCTGGGCACCTGGGACCTTTGGAGCTGCGAGGGCTCTTGTGGGTACTTCCAAGCAGGATGCACAGGTGAGTGGGAAGTGGAGTCCCGGTTTGTCCCTTTGCTATTTTAAGCCAAAGCAGACTCACAGGAGGACTGCAAATAAGGGGAAGTGAAGAAGAAAATGAAGCAACGGCAGAGGGGCAGAAGATTCTAGAGCCTCAGGGGCTGACTGGGTGCTGCTGCCTTGGTAACAGGAGCAACAACATGTTTGGAAAGAGGAGTGCTTTTGTTCTCCAAGTCCTCCTCTTGTGGGCAGCCCCTGCTCCCACCCCAGCTGACATGACCTGGAGTGTGGGGCAGCTGATGCCCATAATTTTGTGATCATAATGGTGTTTCTTTACAGGGACAGTCACAGAGACTTGAAAAAAGGCAACGACCTCCCAAAGACCCGTGGCGGTGTCACCCCTTCTCATCTTCAATCTTGGTGACATCTGTTGAACCGAAGTCTGCTGAGCGGAGCTGTTGACTTGGGGTCACGTGGCACAAGTGGTCAAAGGCAGGCCTCCTGCCTCCCGGGGGCAGCCTGGCCCATTGCCAGCCTCATCCCTACCAATCATGGGAAGGCAAATCGGAGGTTAAAGAAGGAAAGAAAGTGCTGATGCTTGGTAAGGAGAGAGGAAGGAAATTTTCTTGAGTAGCAGCTCCATCTGAAACCCAAACGGGTCAGATCAGATGCCCTGGGAAGCAAGTCTCCTCACCTCCAGGGCTAAAGGGCTGCCCCTCTTGGAGGCACACTGTGTTTGGGTGACCTTCGATCGCCATGGGGCCTGGGGCCTGCCTTTCTTACCCACTGTCAGCGGTCTCCCTCCCTGGGCTCTCCAGCAAAACACAGCTGTGCAAGGCAGGCTAGGCTCTGTGGGCCTCACTGTGATGTGCTGAAACCCAAGAGCGCCGTGAGCTTAATTAGGATCCGAGGCTCTCACCTGTCTTCATACCTGCTGCCCTTAATCCCGAAATAAGATGTTTACAAAATCCCCACTTTGTTTTTTAAATGTCTTACTTTATTTAGTTTTGAACCTTTTATTTTGAAACTTCTCCAGCGTGCAAAAAAGTCATGAGTAGAGCACAGTGGACTGTGTGCCCTTGACCTACGTTTACCAGTGGTTGGCATTGCCGTGGGCACGTTTAGCTCGCTCCTTATTCTATTATTACCATTAGTTACTGAACTATTTGAGAGTAAGTTGCAGACACCATGATCCTTCATCTCTCAAGGCGAGGAATAAGAACACTCCTTTTTATAATCACAATGTATTTGTGAGGTTTGGAAAATTGAACACTGATACAATACTAAATGTAATATATATCAATATTCAAATTCTGCCAATGTCCCCCCAAATGCCCTTTATAATAATTTTCTGATCCCAAGTGAAAACCTTCTATCCTTAGTGTCAACAGTGGTTGAAAGGCAGATCTGGCCACACACACACACACACACACACACACACCACACAGATTTAACCTTCACTGACAAGTATGCTCCCTATATCTTAATGCATTTCTTTATTTTTTGTTGACAAACTGCCTCCCCCCAACCCCTCACCCTGTGCTGGGGTCTTCTAACCAGGCTCATTCCTCTGGCTGCTGAGAAAGGGTCTCAAGGTTTTTCAAGCCATCCAGCTATCTTATAGACACTCAGGGCTGAGGAGCAGGGAACACAAGGACAGAAGGGAGAACAGATGCCCTGGAGAGAATGGGAAGCAAGGAGCAGTGAACATGCTTCTCGAAAGCTCCAGATGTAGAGGAGCTCCTCTGATGTGAAGCAGCTGGAGAGCTGGGGGTCAGGCTCCTCGTCCCCGAAGAGGTGAATCCATGTGAGAGCTGTTCGTGGGGCTTGGAGCTGTCCATGGGCACCTGGGCAGGCGAGGGCCTGGAGGCTGTTCATGCCCCCTTGTCTGTCCCAGCTCCTTAGTGTTCTTGGTTTGGACATTCTCCTTTGCTTGGCGTTCTCCCTAGGACTGGAGTCTGCTGGGAGGAATTTGCCATAATCTGCTATTCTTGCTCTTGAAGTCACCAAGGGACGCAGACAGGAGACATATGCTCAGTGTGAACGAGACATCACAGCTCAAATCATCATTTTTCTAGTTGCAACCAATTGGATTTTACAGGACTAAGTAATTAGACAAAAAGTCATAAGCTAACAAAATAAGAACTTTCTGCCAAGAAGCCCTCTGCTTCAGGGTTTGAGGTTGGAATCAGTGGCCTGATTTATGGCGATCCTGTTCGTTGGGAATGCAGAAGCCGGTGCCAGAGCTGTAGGGCTTCATTCCTCCTGAAGACGGCCTGGGTCGGAGACTGTCCAGGCCGCATCTGTTTTACAGATCAGGAGAGACACACAGAAAGCACACTATTGTGCTCCTGCCACTTCCGCGGCTCACGACGGCCTGAGCAGAGCGTTGATGGCCAAGCATGAATATCCAGGCCATACAACTTGGCCTTCCTTGGAAACAACTTTTTCTTTTGGAAAAAATACTTGAACACCATATTTAGAAGGCCATGACTGCTAAGAGGGAAATTTGGACAAGATGATCAGCTCCTATCTCCTTTCCAGGATAGAACTTCTGTTTTTTTTTTTTTTGTTTTTTTGTTTTTTTGTTTGTTTCAACAACAAAAATAGCATGAATAGACTATAAGTGCATATTGGGAATTTGCTGTGAGCCAGACACTGTTCTAAGAACTTCACCTATTGTGTTCTTTAATCCTCAGTATGGTTCTATGAGATAAATCCCATTTTATAGGTGAAGAAACTGAGTCTCAGAGAGGATGAGAAACTTGGACAAGGTTTCATGTCATTGGGTGGCACAATCGAAATTCCAACCCAGATAGTCTGGCTCCAGAGTGTAACCTTAAACACTGTTCTTTATTTTTCCTTAACAAATTTACCATTTCAAGGCAGTGTGTATTTGTTGTAGACTGAATGTTTGTGTCACTCCCAAATTCATATGTTGAAACCTAATGCCCAATGTGGCAGTGTTAGGAGGTAGGGCTTTGGGAGGTGATTAGGTCATGAGAGTGGAGCCCATGTGAATGAGGTTAGTGCCCTTATGGAAGAGATCTCAAAGAAGAGTCTTCTTACCTCTTTAACCATGTGAGGATACAACACGAAGATGGTTGTCTATGAACCAGGAAGCACTCACCAGACACTAAATCTACTGGCACTTTGGACTTGATCTTGGACTTCCCAGACTCCAGAACTTTGAAAAATAAATTGTTTCTTTTTTAAAATTTTTTAAAAAGATTTTATTTATTTATTTGACAGACAGAGATCACAAGTAGGCAGAGAAGCAGACAGAGAGAGAGGAGGAAGCAGGCTCCCCGCCGAGCAGAGAGCCCGATGTGGGGCTCCATCCCAGGACCCTGGAATCATGACCTGAGCCAAAGGCAGAGGCTTTAACCCACTGAGCCACCCAGGCGCCCCTGAATTGTTGTTTCTAAGTCATCCAATCCATGTTATTATTTTTTTAAATATTTTATTTATTTATTTGACAGACAGAGATTACAAGTAGGCAGAGAGGCAGGCAGAAAGAGAGAGGAGTAAACAGGCTCCCCGGTGAGCAGAGAGCTGGATGTGGGGCTCGATCCCAGAACCCTGGGATCACAACCCGAGCCGAAGGCTTTAACCCACTGCACCACCCAGGTGCCCCCACTCCATGTTATTTTAGTTCCAGCAGCCTGAATGGACTAAGACAGGGTTAGAGGGGGATCTGGGTTGGGGTTTTCTAGGCAAGTCTTCATGTATGTAGATCTCATGTGACCTTTCCAACTTCCTAAGCCATTGTAGAACTTTCTGGGGCTAGGACTGGATCTTCAGTACCCTGAACCTGGTAGGTAGCATGGCTTCTGGTAGGGGCATCAACCCCACCTTAAGGAGTAAATGTGAGAAAGAAGGAAGGTGGTAAGCAGCCTCCAAGATGTCCCTCATGATCCCTGCCTCCTGGTAATCCCTTTTCCTTCAACATGTGCTGGACCTATTAACTGACTTCTAACAAATAGAATAGGGCAGAAGTGATGGGATCCCATGGTGGATTAAGTTATAAAAAGATTTCATCTTCCGTCTTGGGTGCTCATCTCCTTTTGGATCACTCATCCTTGGGGAATCTAGCTGTCATGTTGTAAGGTTGCTGCTATGTGGCAAGAGGGAGGTCTTTCAACAACCAAATAAATGAGATTCAAAATGGATTCTGCACCCCCTACTCCAGTCGAGCCTTTGGATAAAGCCGCAGTCCTGGTTGACAGCTTGACTGAAACCTCATGAGGGATCTTGAGTTAGAGGCCCTCAGCTAAGCCACATCTGGGTTCCTGAACAATGGAAATTGTAAAATGATAAACATTTGTTGTTTTCAGGTACTAAGTTTTGGGATAATTTGTTACACAGCAATAGATAACTAATACAAGGAGCATTTGGCACTCATCTCCTCCCTCAGGTGTCCCTGAGGAGCTCTGATGGAAAAAGCCTTGGCCAATCTGTGGGTTTTCATCAGCCCTCATTGGTGTGTCCTGGATGTGTCCTGAATGTGTGGGTGTTGCCTGATGCCCAAGGGCTGCCATGAAGGAAAGCTGTGTTTGGACTAACCAGTGGGGTATGGACAACTTGCCTGTACATGCTGAGCATGGAGGAGGAGACAGACCATTCAAGCTCATGGGAACCACAGCCACCCTAGTAAGTGTTACTACATGCTCTTCCCACACTTTTATCCTGATTCTCTCACCAAAAATGGAATCTGCCAGAGAGCCTTATAGGATACACAACACTTCTATGTACAGTCTCTTTTTGGGTTTTTATAATTATCCTAGGAAACAGATAAATAAGGGAATTGAGCCCCCAGAACTTGTATAACTCTGTATGGTTTACAAGTCCTTCCATATTCATGTCCTCACCCAAGGCATCATGCCTATGTTTGGACTCAGATGGATTGAAAAACCTGCTTGAGACAGGACCTGAACTGAGATGGAAGAAAGAAAGTTTGAAGATAAGTCCCTCCTGCCCCCTGCTTGGTTTCTAATCCCCAGTATACCTTGGAGCCTTCTCCTGCCCCTTGGGGATCACAGAAGGGGTTCTCAGGAGGGGTTGACTGGAGAGTGAGAACTAAAGAATTAGGCATCCCTTCAGAGAGAATTCTTAAAAATGCTAAATACCATAGAAAAATATGCAAAGGAAAAAAAAAAAAACCCTCCCCAAACTAACCAAACAAAAAAACCTCTCAAAAACACAATTAATTCTTAGCTGTAATTTGGGGACAATAACATTATACTTGACTTTGAAGGTTTTTATTAAGGTTAATTAATTAGTTGATTAATCAACTCATCAAATATATGACAGAATGTCTTCCATGTGCCAAGCATTATCCTGGAAAACAGGATCCAGAAAATTCCCATTCACATGGGGTTTATATTCTAGTAGAAAGATCTGCTTATTCTATAGGAACTAAAGGTATGTTTAGTTATAATTACTGTGCAGTGGTGGGCTTTTTTTTACATTGAACTTTATGCCATATAAACTGTTCCATTGGTGTTAGTAATTTACATATTACATATTTTAATTGTTATAGTTTACTTAACCTTACCTAATTGTTGGGCATTTTGACCATTATGACTAGAGTTGCTGTAAACAATCCAACAATTATTCAACAATTTCTTTGAATTATTTTCATAAAATAAATTCCCAGGAGGGAATTACTGGGTTAAAGGATATGAATATTTTTGACTTTTGTTAGCTTGTACTAGATAAGGCTCCAGGAATGTTGCATCAGATTACATAATCAATAATTTTTAAAAAAAATCCTCAGTATTGTTAGAATTGGATTTTCATTATTTAATTCCGGTTTTGCTCATTTATGTATTCAAAATGTTATTTTATGGGGTGCTTGGGTGGGTTAAGCCTCTGCCTTTGGCTCAGGTCATGATCTCAGGGTCCTGGGATCAAGCCCCGTATTGAGCTCTCTGCTCAACAGGGACCCTGCCTCGCCCTCTCTCTCTGCCTGCCTCTCTGTCTACTTGTGATCTCTCTCTCCCTGTCAAATAAATAAATAAAATTTTTGAAAAAAATGTTATTTTACAGTTGACTTGAATTTTATGAAGCTGAAGATATTTCTTTCATGTCATCTATACAAATCTAGTTAGGCTAGATAAAGATGTGGTAATAGCATCACAAAAATCTTAGTGATTTAGTAATAAAGGTTTATTTCTTGTTCATGTTACATTTCCACTGTGGGTTGGTCAGAGATATTGCTCCTTATTCTAGGAGCCAGACTGGGAGAGCATCTACTATCAGAAATGCAATTGGTCCCTGAGGAAGTGTAACAGAATAGCAAATCATGTGTATGTCATTAAATGCTGTGGCCTGGAAGTTACTCATGTCACTTTTCCCGCTATTACCTTGGTCAAAGCAAGTCATGTGACCATACCCTACTTCAAGGGCAAGGGATCTACAATTCTATCATGGTCCCAAAAGAAGATTCAGAAAAATATGAAAGAATTAATGACCACCATGTCATGATTTATTATTTGTGTTTTTTCTTATATAAATGGACTATTTATTCTTTGTCACATTAAGGGAGGCACTGATTCTGAAAAAAAAAAAGAAGCATAATATTTTTATTTAATGCTCTTCCCTGAGAATATTAGACACTCATGTCATCACCCCATGGAATTCTTCTGTGGTTCCCCTTCTCCTTCCACCAACTCAAAATCTGTATTAACCTGGAAGTATTTTGGACTTTGTCTTCACTTTTCTTTTTTGCTAGGTCATAA
The DNA here is from genome assembly GCA_003697995.1 of Taxidea taxus jeffersonii. Lineage (NCBI taxonomy): Eukaryota > Metazoa > Chordata > Mammalia > Carnivora > Mustelidae > Taxidea > Taxidea taxus. The sequence continues at coordinate 46,937 of ML101232.1, read as the reverse complement.
TGACAAACTCGAGAAGTGTCTGATCATCCTTTCCTCACTCTCAACAATAGGGCATTGTTTTCCTAGGTTTTGCTTGTAGCTTTGAGACTATTTGGTGTGAAGCCCAAGGAGTCACTTTGAAGTGATCATTTCAGTGGATCCAAGAAGCGATTACAGGCTAGTGAGTTGCTTGTTCACTTTCAAAGGCAAGCCAATTTGACTTCATTTCTGGTTAACTCGGTGCTTCCTTTGATGTCACCTGTGTAAAAGAGTGTTACTAAAAACAATCAAAGCATATTTGTATTCCATGTTAAATACTGTTTGATGTATTTTTTATTATCTGACTGAAAAAGTGTGTTTGTTTCAGGTAAGTAGAGGTCTAATTTTCCTTTCAATATAAATCTGATAACTCTAATGAGTTGGCTCTTGTATTTCTTACCTGATTTAGCTCCTTGTATAAACCAACTAGAAAAGAAATAGTTTAGATAGAGATTTGGTTTTCATCTGGGATAGCACCTTTAAGAAAACTATGCTGTTTTTAACAGAGATCACTATATGCTTGTTGGAATATCCCCATTTTGGGAAAAGGGTCTCATACAGAAAGAGGTGTGAGTCATTTGTGGTCAGGGAATTTTGTGTGTGGGGGAATGCAAGCATGTCTGGGAGACTGCACAGACACTGGCAACAAGCAAAGCCAAGAGTCTACTCCATTACTCATTGACACCTCTGCTCAGGAGTTGCAGGTTCTAGGGTACATCTCTGGTGGTTGAATGCTGGGAAATGCCTGATGAACAAGGCATGGAGGCATTTTTGCTTGGGCCAGTGGGCTCTTTTCTGCTTACCCTTGGGGTGGGCTGGAAGGCTCATAAAAACTATAAGTGCTCATAACCCTAGCCCAGTGGTTCTTAGCCTGGGCCACACATTAGAATCACCAGTGAAGTATTGAAAAATACTGACATCCAGGGCTCATAGACCCTAGAGATTCTCATTCAGTTAGTCTGTGCTGGAACCTAGTCTTCTGTTGAAATCTAATGAAGCACAAATGCTTCACATCCTTGCTGTGTCTAATGTATGAAATTATCTGTTCGCCATCAAACATCAAACAACCACACTTGGGGCATCTGTTTTTTCCTGTTCATGAGAGGTAATTATTTCAATTCTTTCTCCAATATTATATGTAGTAGCTTCAGTGGTGGCCCCCCAAAAGATATGTCCATGTCCCAGATCCTTTGAATGTGATCTCATTTGGAAAAAGATATAACTAAGTACAGGCAGGCAGCTTGAGATGAGATCATTCTGGATTACCCAGATGAGCTTTAAATCCAATGAGAAATGTCTCTGTAAGAGTAAGAAGACACAGAAAAGAGGAGATGACTATTGGAGATGGAGGCAGAGGTTGGAGTCATGGCTATGAGCCAAGCAATGTCTGTGGCCACTGGAAGTTGGGAGAGGGAAGGGAGGAGTTCCTCCTAAGGCTTCTGAAGGGAGCACAGCCTTGCTGACACCTTGACTGGAGACTTCTGCCCTTCACAACCATAAGAGATTACATTTCTATTAGTTTGAGTCACCGAGTTTGTGGCAATTTGTTATGGCAGTCACTACGTATGTCCTATCTCTTTTTTCCCTTTTTTCTTTATTCACCATTCCTTTGGCTCTTCCCAGGTTTCTCTTTCTCTTAGCTGTTTTCCAGCTGAAGCTTACACTTTTCATGATTTCCCTCCATCCTGTCTCGACTAAGGCCTCCTGGCACCACCCAGCAGGCTCCTGACACAGATCCATGCCTCTGGGCCCCATCAAAGACTCTGGCTATTTTCTTATTCATTTTTACTATTCTTTTTGAAATGGTGCACATTTTCCCTTCACGTGTTTATCTCTTCACCTGTGCCCTCAGATAATGTCTTCTTTATGTTTCCCCAGGGTCTTTGTAAGACTAATTTGATGCACTGAGGTGTAGAGAGAGGCAAAGGCAGTAGGGAGAGAGAATAAAGAGATGGAGAACCCTAGGATATGAGGCTTGGGCCAGGATAAGTTTTATGGGCCAAATGCATGATTTGAAGCTCTTGGAAAACTCTTTGCAAAAAGGATCTCATGCACTGCCTTAGTGGAAGGACAGATGTATTGGGACATCAGAGTCTGAGGATGTTCTAGGTCTTCAGAGTTTGGGAATGCTTTAGGTCTTTATTTCTTTGCTCAGTCCTTCTGTTGTTTTATGCAGAAAAGTAGCTCCTCCTTCAAACAGCTCTTCCTACTAATGTGGGCAGAAACAGAGGGGAGTGGGGTATCTCTATTATAATGCAGCCTTCCTAAGTGTTTACTGGCTTTGAGTGAAGTTCCGCCTTAATCTAGTGTCCTGCCTGGGTTGCCCAGTTGGGAGCAGTGGATGATGTTGTGAAGGAGAAGAGGACCTCTCAGCAGGGTCTTGTGAAGTGCCAAGGATGGTGCAAGAAGGGTAACCCAGGCAGATCCAAAATCAGAGCTAGGGGACCCAGGGTAGAAAGCAGGAGGTCTGTAGAAACTATTGTGATCGAGAAGAACTGCAGAGGACCCAGAACATTCTGAACCAGTTCCCGGTTCCAGGTAGTGCTGGAGGGAGAGATGGCTTTGCTGATGCAGGTTTCTTTTCTTTCTTTCTTTTTTTTTTTTTTAAAGAAACTCTTGAATTTTATTTTAATAAACTTTTAATTTTAGAAAAAATCTTATTTTGAGAAATGTAGAAATATTTTAAAGATAGCACACAGAGGGGTGCCTGGGTGTCTCAGTCAGTTGAGCATCCGACTCTTGATTTCAGCTCAGGTCATGATCTCAAGGTCGTGAGATTGAACCTTGTGTGGGGCTCTGCAAGCATCAGGAGTCTGCTTGAGATTCTCTTCCTCTGCTCCTCCCCACTGCTTGTTCTCAAATAAATAAACAAATAAATCTTTAAAATAAGAAAATAAGAGAGCACCAAGAGTTCCTATACACCCCAAACCCAGCTTCCCCTATCACTAACATCTAACATGAGTTTGGTACATTTGTCACAATTAGTGAACCAATATTGATGCATTATTTTTAACTGAAGTGCCTACCTTATTCAGATTTCCCCAGTTTTTTCCCCTAATATCCCTTTTATGTTCTAGGATCCCATCTGGGATCCTACATTTACATTTAGTTGCTGTATATCTCTTTAGCTCCTCTTGGTTGTGACAGTTTCTCAGACTTTGTCTTTGATGACCTTGACAGTTCTGGAGGACTGCTCAGATATTTTGTAGAGTGTCCCTCAATTAGAATTTGTCTGAAGTTTTCCTCATGATTACGCTGAGGCTATGGGTTTTGGGGAAGAAGACTACAGAAGTAAAATGCCATTCTCATTGCATAATATCAAAGGTACACTACTATCTGGATGACTTATTATGGTTGATGTTAACTCAGATCATCTGAGGCAATGTTTGTCAGATTTCTACACCATAAAGTTAACTCTTTGTCTCCCTTTCCATACTGTCCTCTTTGGAAGAAAGTTGCTGTGCAGAGTGGAGGAGTTATGCTTGAGGGTGTACTCCATTCTATATAAATTATTTCAAATTCCTCTTCACAAGAGATTTGCCTATTCTCCCCCATTTATTTATATACCCAATCATTTATTTATAACAGAATGGGCTCCTTGATACTTACTTTATTCATTGAGTTATGACCCAATACTGTTTTAAATTTTATTGCTCAAATTATTTCAGGTTTGGCCACTGAGAACTCTTTCAGTTTGTTCCTGGGTCCATTTGACATAACCTCAACAATGTGAGTTGTTTTTTGTTTTTGTTTTGGTTTGGTTTTGAGTACTTTCTTACTTTCTGGCACTACAAGATGTTCCAGGATCATCTTGTGCATTTCCTGCCCCAGTCTTAGGATCAGCATTTCTCCAAGGCGCCATGATCCCTTTTTTGGGAGAATGTTTTTATAAACCATGATCTGGATGACCACTGCTTCCAGTCTTCTCAGCTGACATAGTATGGAGAATATGTATGTATACAAACTTGTGTCTATACACATATCTATAAATATTTATACACATATAACCATCGGTATCTATTTTAAGCTAAATATGAGATCATCCTGATGTCTCCAACTCTACTCCACTACTATATAGATTATTCTAGCTTCCTCTTATTTCTCATCTGTAACCTCCCACCCCAACAGTAAGAAACTCAACTCTCTCCGCCTGCCATCCATTTAATTGCCTAATACAATGTATATACATGTTTATACACACACACATATATATGCACATATGTGTGTACACACATATATATAGTGGTTTCAAAGTCATTGACTCATATCCTCATGTGAAATAACTTTATTAGATAGAATGCAGTGCTGTGTCTATGTACATTTCTCTGGTCTTTAATCTTATAGACTCTACCTATTTCCAAAGTTACTTAGGTTAGCACTTTATTCCCCCTACCTTCTGCATTTTTATCTGGAATCTCCTTACCTCTGAAATGATATTTTATTCCAGCTTATCTAGAAAAATACTAGGGAAGGACTTACACATGAACCAGCCTTTCTGGTTAGAATAGTGGGGTACTCTGATCATCAGGGTACATATCAGTTGCTTACTCCTATGCCATGTGATGGTATCAGGATGCTGGCGTTGTCCATCTATCTATAAGCACATCATTTCTATGGAAAAGGAGCAGTTCCCCAAAGGAATTGTGGGTATTGGGACAGATAAAAACCGCAGATGTCCACAACACTCCACTCCTTAATCCCACAGCACACACACAGATCCTTCTTTTCATATTTAGTTTACAATATGCCTCCTTCTAACAAAACTTATATGTATCTTTTACCTAAAGAAAGTCAAGCTAAAGCCCGCACAATTACCATATCCAGCAGCATATCCAGGATCCTCGGTGATTTTTTTTTTTTTTTTTAAAGCTTTGAGGGTAGCTTCGAATGGTCAGGCAAGTACCTAGAAGTATTTGGATCCTAAAAAAGAAGGAAAACAGAGTAATACTTAACCAAAGATATTAATCTTTAATGGAAGAACAGCAAGGACAATTTTCTTAATCAGGAGACATTTATACATTTGTAGTTCTCCTCACAAAATACTGCATAGGGACTTGACTAGTCTGTTCCTGTGTTAGTCAAGTCCTGTGAAGAAAGCCAAAAATGAAGAATATGGATTCATGTGTGTTGGGGACATTTGTTCCTACTCTCAGCATTGCTTAGTATATATTCTTATTTCGTCTATATACAGAGTTCACTTACCAGTGCTAACAGAAACTCAAGTATCTTTTATTTTTCATGACAGTTTCATTGGTAATCACTTTGTGTTTGTCAAGAATTTTGTATGTTCTTCTTTAACTCATTAATCTTAGCTGAATTTCAGAGCATTGAAATTACATTGTATTAAATTGTTTACCTCAGGGCGCCTGGGTGGCTCAGTGGGTTAAGCCGCTGCCTTCGGCTCAGGTCATGATCTCAGGGTCCTGGGATCGAGTCCCGCATCGGGCTCTCTGCTCAGCAGGGAGCCTGCTTCCTCCCCTCTCTCTCTGCCTGCCTCTCTGCCTACTTGTGATCTCTCTCTGTCAAATAAATAAAATCTTAAAAAAAAAATTGTTTACTTCAAAAACCTTTAAAAAGTATTAATGACTGGGAATATTAATTGATACAGAGTGTCTGCAAAGGCAGAATGAGATACAATATGTGACCATTGCTAATATGATAAGACAAAAGTTGACATTAATAAGAGAATCATAACAATTTGCCATCTGTTTGATTGTCTGATGCTTCTTAGCTTACTGTAAAATACTACAGAAAGAGGAAAACTATAATGTTTATGAGAGGTAATAATGCTGTGTTTGCAAGCAGAGCCTCTCAGTAGTTGAGTCTTTATCACTTCCATTCCTTTAAGGATTCCGGTATTTGTCACACACACACACACACACACACACACACTATCCAGGTTTCCTGAGTGGTAGAATATTTTAACTATTTCCATTTAATGAATTAATGTTTTCAATATAAAAATCCACATTTAATATAATTGTCTCACTCACAGGATTGACTGATAAAAAGACAGAGGCATTATAGCTTGTGTGGACCAATATTAGGACAAACATTTAAAATCAGGCAGATCAGTATTGTCCTCTCTCTTTTCTATCAATATATTATTACTATGATTGTCCATATAAGTTTACCTGGGGGTAATATCAAAAGTTTCCATTTAAGACTTTTTATGGGTATGAGGCCCTACCCTCTCTACCTTCTGGCTCCCTGGCCTCCCTGTGATAGACAAACTCTGAGGAGTAGTCTGTCGTAAAACTCAGTCTTTTCATGTCTCAGCTAGAAAATCTTCAGTAACTCTTCACTTGTGTTCTCTTTGTTTTTCTTCTATTCTCTCCTCTAATGTAAATCTATCAATCTCTTTCTTTGCAGGATCATTTTCATCAGTGTTCAAACATGTTCTTATATTTATCTTCTGAAAAAGTAATCTCTGTTAGGGGGCACCTGGGTGGCTCAGTCCATTAAGCATCTGCCTTCGGCAGTCCGTTAAGCATCTGCCTTCAGCTCAGGTCATGATCCCAGGGTCCTGGGATCGAGTCCCACATCAGGCTCTCTGCTCAGCAGAAAACCTGCTTCTCTCTCTCTCTCTGCCTGCTTTTCCTACTTGTGCTCTCTATCTCCCTGTCAAAATAAATAAATAAAATCTTTAAAAAAATAATCTCCGTTGATGCTACAACCTTTTCTAATCATCACCACATTCCCTCAGCTCCCTTTTACAGCAAAACGTTTTCAGTTGTCCATGATACCTGTCTCTACTTTTTCAACTTTTATTCTTTATGCATTGCATGTAGATTGGATTCACAGCCCCGCCACTTCACTGTGGTTTTTCCTATCAAGGTCATTGCTTGCTCTCCACATTGCTAAATTCTGTGGTCATTTTTTTCTGTATATATTCAAGCTCTCAGAAACATTTAACATAGTTGATTATTCTTATTGAAATGGATGGAACTAGAGCGCATTATGCTTAGCGAAATAAGTCAGTTGGAGAAAAACAACTATCACATGATCTCCCTGATATGAGGAAGTGGAGATGCAACGGGGGTGGGGGTTAAGGTGGTAGGAAAATAAAAAATGAAACAAGATGGGATCGGGAGGGAGACAAACCAAAAGAGACTCTTAATGTCATAAAACAAACTGAGGGGGGTGGGGGGGAGAGGGGTTGGGAGAGGGTGGTGGGGTTACATTATATGTTTAAATAAAAAAGCTTAAAGAAAAAAAAAA